>JAODUO010000814.1:47500-70000 GCA_025642075.2 Ridgeia piscesae | reverse complement strand
TCCGCCCCCGTTGGGTACCTAAAACGAACAATATACAATAATGTAAAAGTAATTTTTTTCTTAACTAGTTAATTCATATTAGTAAACCAGTTGTTTATTTGTTTAATATATGAAATCACAAGTGCAAAAAATAATCATATCAGTGTAATGACCGTTTTTAAACGATTAACAGTCATTACAAGTGAATTGCAAAAGGATGAAAGGTCCGAGTATTTATTCCAGTGGGAGACCAGTGCCCCGGGGTGACGACAAAAACGTCAGGCGTTCCTCGGGTTAATGAAGAGATAAAGTTCAATCAGTAATCATTATCAGTTGGTATTGTATGATTTTATAGAACAAAAATGTAACATTATGGGAACAATTACAAGACAACCCGCTTCAACGAAACTGCGCCACTGTTAATCTATCAGGGAGAATTGTCCATCTGCAAACTGATAACACACGGGCCAACTGATATATCCATCACGTGACCAGATGCTTTGCAAATTCCACTCAAGCAATTAAAAATAGATGCCGAATAAGATGCCGACGTTTCGACCACGACCGGGGGTCTTCATCGGGAACAGTATCTTCATATCGATGGTGGTAGAATCGTCGATGTGAGTAAAACATAGTAGTTCTGAAATAAGATTTTTTTGAAATTTTTATTCTTCCAACTTAATGAACATCTTCACGAAGTGTTGATAATGGTTATAAAATATACGTTAATTTTACTATTATGGCTTCGATAATTCATAAATATATATAATATTCGCGCATGCAGTACCCCTTATGTTTGAGCCATAAACAAAAACATTTGAGATAAGAATAAAAAATATGTGGCGGAATTCCTTAACTCGCCTCTTCTTCATTATCCATCTTTTGATCGCTTGAACAAGTTTTCGCTAGGCAAAAAGCCACAAGATGGACAAGTCTACCTCGCGAGGTGATTCGGAAATTAGTCGCTCCACCTAGTGGGTGAAATGAAATAAATTCTTGGAACTATAAAGTAATCCGAAAGAGGGCAGCATCGTTTTGAAATTCTTTGTCGGGAAGGAAACATCATCGACAAGCTTCCAGTTAAATTCGTCAGAATACATACAGTAAGCAAATCAAATAGTCCATTTTTACTTCCCTGTTAGAAAGCACGCCATAAATCGTGTAAATTGTGACGCCATGCAAGAGCATGAGACTTTATTAAATATTGTCGACGGTTTTGATTGGGGTGTGGGCGATAATTAAGGATGTTAATAAATTATATCTGCTAAACAGAGGCCTAGGTCTAGACCCCCTCGTACATGACCAAGGCATATTAAACTGTTCATGAATGATTGAATGATAGATGTTATATAATAGGGCTAGACCCTGTTCACAGGCCATATGGCACATCAAAAGAATTCCTGGTTTCTCTTCACAATTTTTTTCAACAGGTAAATGAGATGTGGAATCGTATTATTTTCAATAAGCTGTGTCTGAGGTGATACTGTCAGTGACTATCAAAGGAACTGTGTTCAACAATCAACAATTATTTCAACTTACAATAAGTAAGATCACCAAGTGTATTCCTTAAAAGTGGCAAAACTTTATGCGAATTCATTTGGTCTTATGCAAATCATAATTATGAGCTGTGTCTGTCATTCTACAGTTTCACCTATTCTCCACAAGAAGACATGAAATTTGACATATATTTACAACTGTAAAATCAGTCATTAACAGAACACAGAAGAAGAACAACTTGTAATATATTTAAAAACCTACACTGAAATGCTCAACGTCATTACTCTAATATGTAGCGGAACCATATCAATGTTCAAACAAACTCTAAAGATGCATATGTTCAAAGCAAAACAATGCTGACATTTTACTTTCTTTGAGCCTTTACTGTCCAACTCATACTTTATTTATCTACCCAAATATTGTCTAAATACAGTTTTATTTGTTTATTTTAATTAAGTGATTTAAATGATTTGACAGCTTTATAGCTATTATATAAGATTTTTGTTTTATATTTATTTTGCTTGTATATCTGCTATATTGAATGTTTAGGTTATTAGTCTTATACAGCCCTTTGAGTTATTTATTGGAAATTGCGCTTTATAAAATAAATATTTATTATATTATTAAAGAAATTTACATCTTTTGATTACACACTTTTCATTCCATCTCTCACTCTGCTGTTGTTGTTACAGGTGTGAACCATGGCTGCTACTGGAAGTAGTCCGACATTCTCTGAGGTTCTGCCGAAACATGGACTCCTTCACGAAGAGTCGATCAGAGGTCCTGTCCTCTGTAAGCCCAAGTTGATGCCCCTCAAGTCCATCACACTGTCAAAGCTCGAGAAGATGCAGAGGGAAGCCCAGGAGGAGATACGGAAACAGGAGGCAGAACAGCAACTGATGGAGAGGTCGGATGTGCTTCCGCCAGCTGAGGGATTCAATTGAGTGGAGTCTGGCTGTGCTATTTATGGAGGACTTTTGACATTGCAGGCTACAAGTGTTGGCTACAAGTGTTGGCCACAAGGCATGTTGAATGGATATGATGCCTGGTCCATGGTAGACTGCGAAGATGAGTTGTATTAAAAAAAAACCACTCTATCATTCAACCAATCCAGCATCCACAAGTAGTTTGTTAGTGTAAATGGTTTCTATGAAATAATCAGAGACACAGCTTTTGACAAGGCACAGTTAAAATTCAGCTAGAAATTGCAAAACTGGTCTTGTCTTGACCATACCATAATATCAGGCTATTTGCCAGCTTAATTTATTGACACATTGCTGCTATGAATAGTGGACGATAATCGTCATGTTTATAGAGCAACTTCAGCGGTTTGAACAGGATGAGAAAAGAATGTGATTTATTTACAGCAGCTTTTTTTGTCAGTTTCTGTGTTAAGATAAAGATGGCCTGTATTGGTTGTATGCTGTCAGCCAGTGTTTGTGATCTAAAGATCATTTGATATATTATTCACAATGGCGAATATATGGTGTATATAGTAAGTCATAGATAGTGCATATTATGATCTCAAATGCCATTCCAGGAGTTGGCGCTGTTGCAGTGTATTAAACTAGTGGAACTAATATTTTACAATAGTTCGTGTGCTATTTACAAATATAACCAATAATGTAAGAAAGGTCTACAAATGATATATACACTTCATTTTTGACATTTAAGATGATTGGTAAATGTATAACAAATGTGAATGTATGCCTGCGATCAGCATGTGACTGCTTATATATACAAAGCCTTCTATGATTTATGCTGTGTAATACATGGTCGTTATGGTGTAAGTGTAGCTATTTATTGGAGGGATTAAACTAAATTATGCTACTTAAGAGATGTTGGTGTTACTTTATTCTTATAACTTTCATATGTGAAGATATTCGTCAGAATAGTGAATCCGTGTTAAAAATCATTAATCTGTTTATGTATTTTGCACTCAACTGACTTGTAACTTTTTGCTCTCAATCAACTTCTTTGCATAACTGTTACTACATGCATAACATGGCAATGTAGTAGTACTTTAACATTATATGCATCCAATCTTGTAACAATGTCTCACCAAGACTTAGTTATAACCATTACAGTATACTGTGGGCATCACTTGACAACTTGGTTCATTGACAAATCAATGTGTCCCCTGAAATAGTAAATAACCAAACCAATTACCACTTTTCTGCTTTTTTGAAATGCATGACCGATTGCTAGATCAGATGCCAGTGGCCAAATGACACAACTATATTGGTGCCTCGCTACCTAGCAGGGCAGGGAATCCAAGCATATAAACGCAAAGATTGGTTTCCAAAAAGCTATGTATACACACCACCAGATGGCAGCATTATTGTCCGGATCTCTGCTTCATAAAAAAAATTGTTTAGGCAGAGTCTAAATAAGGAATCCACGAGTCACACAAGCAAACCTATATGCAAATAACTGCAACAGACCTACGTTGACGTCATAATGTTCACGTCATATATTATTACATGGGAAAACGCATGGGAAAACATGTTCCTGAAAAAATAGTGTATTATACATAATACATATGAATATATGTATATATTATATATATTATATATATATATATATAATATATCTACGGATTGTGGATGTGGACGTTAAGTGCATAAATATAAATATGCTGAGTTGACGTCGTTTTTACATAAATTTACTATGCGTGTTAGTATTTGGTTATTTTTCTACTCTTAGCATAGATATCACTTGCTGCTTAATTTAGTGTCCAGTCTGAACATATTATTTTAATTATTTAATATTACTAACATCGTAAATTATCAACACAACAATTCGTGATTACCATGTGATTATAGTAAAACAACTTATTTCTAACGAAGGAATTAATTGTTTCGTTTTCTATGCAGAGGTGAAAGACGTTGTCCACCCCGTGTTGTACTTGTTGAGTGACAAGGCAGACATGATTATCGGGGTGACAGTGGTGGTCGACGGTGGAACCTCGGTCTCATAGGTTATTGAGGCCACATCCACACAACTGGACAACGAGCCCAATGATACTGCGCACAATGGTATTCATATACGGACGTGCTGGCGAATAGTGCTGCTTATTATGAGCTTACAATTGATTCTAGCTGCAAGCAATGTAGTAATGATTCTTTGTCTTAATATGGCTTATTTGAAATAACTCCAGTGTAGAAATCGAACAGATCGTACTATTACAGGTGATAAAATAAGCCAATAGTTCAGTAGACGGACGATAGCCTGTAATCTCTCTTAATGTGCCGTTTAAAGTGATGTTTGTCAGTGATAATGTGAGACCTACTTTCAACACTTTTATTTTCAAAGAATCGGATATCGTGTGACGCTAACATTTGAAATGTTGTGTGATATTGCACTCTGTGGGTTGCATTCATGTTCGATTTACCATATGGCTCTGTTCGTCTGACTGGTAAGCGGAACAATAAATTACACTTTGGAGAGCGACAACAAACTCGTAACGGCCATTATTGATTGGTTTGTCGCAAAGCAACGCTGACTGTGTGATATGAACGTAAATGAAAACATTAAACCATGTTTTGTCACCTTATACCTCGTATGTTATATAATTGTTTACTGACGCCTATATTGCAGACAGAACAATGCATATTTGCCATATACGTATTTCTGGGAAACAACACAGAGGATGCCCATTGCTTATGCACACGTCAGATGCTCAACTCGCCAGTGACTTTTCAAACATTTTCATTGCAAACGAGGCAATGATCCGCGACTCTCTGTGTCCTGAAGACACCTCGTATCTTATGACACCTTCAGATGATGGCGTTCAAGTGACACTAGATACCTTTGTCCCGACGTAGTATTATAAGTATTATGTTCTGGTGGTCCTCGTGTAAGCCCTCAGGGGTTTCTAGAGGATCTCCATGGTTACATTTTATACTCATGTGTATGCTTGGGTAATTGTTTGTATGTTGTGACCGAAATAAAGTTCAATTCAATTCAAAAAACATTGTTAACATTGGCGTTCTTGCGTCAACACTATTATGGTTTTAAATGGTGTAATCATGAATAAAAAATGGCACCCTGACTTTTCTTAACATATGCTAATGATCTGTCATAATATGACGTCATGTGCCATCTTGACTTCCTGTGAACCATATGCAGACAGGGTGTTCTTCTTTTTAAAAGTTGCCTCAGTACTATTCTGGTCTTAAATTGCTTAATCAAGAATAAAAAAGATGAGGCCCTGACTTTTCCAAACCTATTCTAATGACCTGTCATAATCTGACGTCATGTGCTATATTGACGTCGCTGTGTACCCTAGAGTCAAACTACAACAATTGCGTGAAGATTGTTTGTACACACATATCCACGGTCAAAATGGGTGAACGTGACGGACGTAGATTGAACGGCCCTGGTTCAGCCTGGCTACCCTCATACCAACATAAACACTATACGACCAAGCGAAATATGCCAGAGTCGTCGTGGAGAATAGATATAAACGGCACTGTTTCTTGACTGTTGCTGCACTGTGTCTTCAGATGCTGCACTGTTTCTTGACTGATGCTGCACTGTGTCTTCAGATGCTGCACTGTTTCTTAAATGATGCTGCACTGTGTCTTCAGATGCTCCACTCTTTCTTGACTGATGCTGCACTGTGTCTTCAGATGCTGCACTGTTTCTTGACTGATGCTGCACTGTGTCTTCAGATGCTGCACTCTTTCTTGACTGATGCTGCATTGTGTCTTCAGATGCTGCACTCTTTCTTGACTGATGCTGCATTGTGTCTTCAGATGCTGCACTGTTTCTTGACTGATGCTGCATTGTGTCTTCAGAAGCTGCACTCTTTCTTGACTGATGCTGCATTATGTCTTCAGATGCTGCACTGTTTCTTGACTGATGCTACACTGTGTCTTCAGATGCTGCACTGTTTCTTAAATGATGCTGCACTGTGTCTTCAGATGCTGCACTCTTTCTTGACTGATGCTGCACTATGTCTTCAGATGCTGCACTGTTTCTTGACTGATGCTGCACTGTGTCTTCAGATGCTGCACTGTTTCTTGACTGATGCTGCACTGTGTCTTCAGATGCTGCACTCTTTCTTGACTGATGCTACACTGTGTCTTCAGATGCTGCACTGTTTCTTAAATGATGCTGCACTGTGTCTTCAGATGCTGCACTGTTTCTTGACTGATGCTACACCGTGTCTTCAGATGCTGCACTGTTTCTTAAATGATGCTGCACTGTGTCTTCAGATGCTACACTCTTTCTTGACTGATGCTGCACTATGTCTTCAGATGCTGCACTGTTTCTTGACTGATGCTGCACTGTGTCTTCAGATGCTGCACTGTTTCTTGACTGATGCTGCACTGTGTCTTCAGATGCTGCACTCTTTCTTGACTGATGCTGCATTGTGTCTTCAGATGCTGCACTGTTTCTTGACTGATGCTGCACTGTGTCTTCAGATGCTGCACTCTTTCTTGACTGATGCTGCACTGTGTCTTCAGATGCTGCACTGTTTCTTAAATGATGCTGCACTGTGTCTTCAGATGATGCACTGTTTCTTAAATGATGCTGCACTGTGTCTTCAGATGCTGCACTGTTTCTTGACTGATGCTGCACTGTGTCTTCAGATGCTGCACTGTTTCTTAAATGATGCTGCACTGTGTCTTCAGATGCTGCACTGTTTCTTGACTGATGCTGCACTGTGTCTTCAGATGCTGCACTGTTTCTTGACTGATGCTGCACTGTGTCTTCAGATGCTGCACTGTTTCTTGACTGATGCTGCACTGTGTCTTCAGATGCTGCACTGTTTCTTGACTGATGCTGCATTGTGTCTTCAGATGCTGCACTGTTTCTTGACTGATGCTGCATTGTGTCTTCAGATGCTGCACTGTTTCTTGACTGATGCTGCATTGTGTCTTCAGATGCTGCACTGTTTCTTGACTGATGCTGCACTGTGTCTTCATATGCTGCACTGTTTCTTAACTGATGCTGCACTGTGTCTTCAGATGCTGCACTGTTTCTTGACTGATGCTGCACTGTGTCTTCAGATGCTGCACTGTTTCTTGACTGATGCTGCATTGTGTCTTCAGATGCTAATGCAGCATCTGAAGACACGGTGCAGCATCAGTCAAGAAACAGTGCAGTTTAAACCTGTTCTCCAAGACGACTCTGGCATATTTGGCTTGGTCGTATAGTGTTTGGATATTAAGACACTTTCTCTATCTCATAATTCTTCAAAACGTGATTCGAGTGAGGGGAGGGCTAATAAGGCTACCCGAAGACTAATACAAAAGAAATACGTATATGATGATTATATTATTAATAAATATATTGGCAATTAATGGACATAACATTCACTCTCTGATTGGCCTAGCACATGTGAGTCGCGTGACTAATCGCCGTGTTACTCAAATCGCTGTTTTAATCATTTCCGCTGATGACTGTGGCGCCGTCAAGTGGCAAAAAAAAATCACATTAATCGTAGTATTTTTTCTTGATATGGATAACGTTTACGTGTGTATTGTTTTGACATAATGGTCAAATAAAAACGAATTCTTCTTCTTCTATGAAATATACTATCTACTATAACATAGTTCCTATATAAAACCAAAAAAATGAATATTATATAGGATATTTCGTTATAGAAAACTATAATAACATATCATGTCATCCCATAGTAAGTGCTCGCGAGATGCGACAAATAGACGTTTAACCCAAAACGTTTTTTACCGCTGTTGACGGTGGCGCCGTCAAGTGTTAAAATACAAATCACATTAATCTTAGGTTTGTCAGTTTGTGGGCCATAGTGCTAGGCTGTCGAGACCCCGTAGAGCCCGAAGCTCGACTGAGGACGCATTTCGTTCGAAACAGCAAGTGATGGATATTCGTTTTGACGGAAAGCGTGCGCTGGTAACGGGCGCCGGCAGAGGTACAGAGCGCGAGACGAGATAGTACGCCGAGCGCGCGCTTAAGGCATTGTGCGACGACATAGGGCATGCCCCTCTAGACTAGTGTTTTAAAAATAAATACCTTCTAATTCACGGTGCATTATGTACGTGTGTTTTATCTGATTACCCAAACATATAATGGCGGGAAAGGAATGACAACATAGCATTGAAAACGTGCTTATAGCATTACTTGTACATCAATAGTCAGCAGTGACAAAGGAAACAGCTATGACGTGGCAAATAATTTTGGGCGAGAGATTCAGCGGGGTCATTGACATTGTAGTCTGGTACTGGCGCAATCAGTAGCGCCCCCTGGCGCGCAAGGATGCGCTATGCTGAAATGGCTTTACTGGAAACAGGTCTGATGTATAGGGATTGCGTTCGCATTTATTTCGACACGATTGATTTGTGACGCAGCTTTTCAATGTGCATTAAAAATGTTTCTAAACCTTGTCTTTATTTTTTAAATAAGATACCCTCCAAGCGGCCCGACGTCATAGCTTTATGTAGAGACCCGTACACCCGTCATTTGGACGGGTAAAACGATTATGGACGGGTAGAAATATGGTGGAAGGGTTGTGGACGGGTAAAAAATGAAGGAGCAAATAAAGGTCTTCCAAAACCATAGATATTGTTAGTTATGCCTTGAAAGTGAGTGAAAATGGTGTCACATGTGTGTTTGTAGTCCATTTCAGGTCATCAGACACATTTTAAAGTTTGTAAACTGGCTTAACAGTTAACATCCATGTGTCCACCAAAACGTGTGACTGGCAATAATTTTATCCTGCATAAAGCCCTGCCCGACGTCACCTGTAGTTAAACTATGCCATGAAACTTGACACTTTGGAATTCCTCTAATCTTGAACATCACGCCATTTTACTTATCGTTCTCTCTTAGTGTAAAATTACAGAGTTTGCCTGACTAGTGTATTGTATAATACACATTTAATATACATTTGTTACGCAATGATTCTTTAGGGTTCACACATTCACTGTCAATTCAAATATATTGCTAAGTAACAACATAATTTGAGATCTAATCTATTTCATATACGTAATCGTAAGGAACACAAATTTGATTTAAATGATACTGTGTCTGTATCTCTGTTGTTATCTGGCATAATGTCATGAGGTCATACAAAGCCAGCGCGCATGGTGGGTCGTCTGACTTAATTGCTAAAATGTTGTATTACTTTTTAGTGAGTTTAGTGATTTACTAGTAGACCAATGTAAATACATTTTAAGTGGAATCAGGACACTGAGACCTCATTTTGTTAGTATAATTCCCACAATGTCTTGCACCTAATATGTTACTTACATTTAACTAATTATTAATTGTTATTTTCTTACTCACCTGTTCTGTCTTTCACGACAGGGATAGGGAGAGGTGTAGCTGAAGGCCTGGCCGCAGGAGGCGCAGAGACATACGCACTGGACATTATACAGGAAAACTTGGACAAAGTAAAATCTGAGGTAATGTAACCATAAGTAAACTAGATGCGTGTTATGGATAGATGATTAGTTGGTTAATCATATATATTTGTAAAAACAATTTTGTTTTATGCAATAACCAACACATGTCCATTGTGAGAATGAAACTGGCCAAAGGATGATGGTTTTATTGCAACGTGGATTGCGTCTAATGCAGCAACGTTTGCGCAAATGCATGTATACATGTATTAGGAATGAGATACTCAACACGTAAACCAGATGGGAAACTAAAGACTTGCACAGCCCGTCAAATTTTCTCAGGCACACATTCCTGCAACATGACAATATTACATATTACATACGTTGTATGTTGTTATCGATGTATAAAACCACTATAAATATAAACCGAAGCAAACTATACAAACATTCCGCAACCAATAGACACACGCAATTACAAAAGATGACTCCACTCTTCCACAAAATTACAAAAAACGAACATTTGGCCATTCCACCGTATCGCCAAAACAATACTTTACGTCTGCTCTCGTTGATGAACTGCGCACATGTGTAAAACGTAACCTAAATCGAATGGTGATGAGTTGGTATTTTTACAACGACTGCGATGTAAGTAAGTTTCAAATGTGCTGCCACCTGTTGGGTGAAACATGTATAAGGTTGAAATGTCTTGGCGACGCCATCACGTTACATTACAAAGTGGGCTGTTGGATTTAATTTAGGAAGGCATTTAATTTAGGAAGCCATTTAATTGAGGACGCCATTGCGAGTAAACTACAATTTGGTATACAAAGGTCCAGCACCACAAGTTGTTGGGGGCTGTATATATACATATTATACATAACATAGCTAGGCTAACGGATATTGTGAAGGGGATGGAGAGAGGAGGGAGGGCGTTTGCAAGGAAAACAAATCGAAAAAGAACAACAGAAAACATGACATGCAGGAAGGTGATAGGGGCGAAAGAGACAGTAGAGAAGGATGGAGAGACAAGGGGACAGGAAAAGAAAGAAGTAGATGCGACAGGAGGAAAGATGAAGGGAAGAAAGGAAGTGAGAGTAGATGTGACCAAACGGAGGTCAATAACAAGGTTGATGGCAGGAAGAAAAGAGGCAGGAAGGAAAGGAACAACAGAGATAGAGGCAGGGGGAAAGGTTAGCAACCAGGGAGATGCAAAACGGAGGAGCTACTGTGAAGCAGTGATCGAGGGGGCATTGAGAACAGAAAGGGTATTTATGGGAGACTCCGTTTTGCGAAAGACAGACAGGACATTAAGCAAAGGAGAAGACGTTGTTGTTTGTCTTCCGGGGGCTAGGATAGAGCATGTGACTGAAAGGGTAGAGAACGTATTGGGACATGGCCAGGGAGGATCTATATTATTACGTGTAGGGACGAGCAATGCAGACAGGGATGGAACAACCAGGATAGTACAGAGATAGAGAGAGTATGTGGAGACACTGAATAGATTATTCTCTCAGGAATCTTGCCAGTGATGAGGGGAAGGGGAACAACATATAGAAACTGCGAGAGAATGGCAACTAATGGCAATGGAGTTGGATTTGTAGATTGGTGGGGATACTTTGTTGGGAAAGAAGACATGTATATGAGAGATGGCCTCTATCTAAGTGGAAAGGGCGCAACATTGTTCTCTGAGAACCTGCTTCGATCTATGGACAGTGGGACAGGTTGCAACTATTTAAACTAGTTTCGCAGGGGGGATACACAGAGCAGCCAAATACTAGAGGCTTAGATAAAGACAGCAAAAAGAAATCAGCAAAGAACAGCCTGAAAAGCCCTACGGAATTTGGTTATACATGTGTTTGTTTAAATGCAAGGAGCATAGTAAACAAAATAAATGAACTAAACATTATGGTAGAATATGTTGCCCCTCACATAATAGGTATAACTGAATCTTGGGCCACCCCCGATATATCAGATGCCGAATTAGGAATGGCAGGATATGTAATGTTTAGGAAAGATAGAGTCCAAACATAAGCATAGACGAGAATAAAAAGTACATAACGCTATAAAAGAAGTGAGTAAACGGGACTGTATTATTATGGGGGATTTTAACCATCGGCATATACAGTGGACATATCTACAAAGTACTGGGGGAGAGGATCAAGAGTTTTTAAATTTAGTACACTATAGTTTCTTTTCTCAAGATGTGTTAGAACCAACCAGGGGCAATAACGTGTTGGACATAGTTTTGAGGTCACAAAAAGAATGTGTTGATAATGTCAAGATACGTGAGCCACTGGGATGTAGTGATCACAACTAGATATATTTTATCATCAAAGTAAAGGGAGCACGGAAGAGAAAAATAAGGTACAGGAAAGATTTTAAAGGAAGATAAAAGACATGAGGGAATATTTAGCAAATATAGACTGGAACAACACACTGAAGAATAACACATCAACAGAATGTTGGTATATCTTAAAGAGTGAAATTGACTGCGTCGTTGACAAATTTGTTCCCTTGAAAAAACAGGAGAAAATGTCACAGAAGAAACACTTATCAATGGAAGCCTATAGAAAAATCAAGTACAAGCAAATGATGTGGAATATAGACATACTGGAAGCGAAGAAGACTATGTAATTTATAAAGAAGCACTTACTCAACCTACAGCTGAAATTAGAAATTCAAAGAGAAGCTACGAAAAACAATTGCTGTTAATATAAAACATGACAGGAAGAGATTTTATGCGTATGTTCGAAGTAAACAGAAAGTTCAGGATAAGGTCGGTCCTCTAGAAGGTAGTGATGGAAACATAATAACAGAGGGATTCTTAATGGCAGAAAACCTAAATGAGTACTTTAGTTCGGTGTTTACCAGGGAAGATATTAGTATATTACCAGTACTTGAGACTAAGTTCGAAGGGAGAGAGTCTGACTATTTAGGAACTTTTTTGTAACCCGAACTATGGTAGCTATGAACATAAGAGATATGAAGGATAACAAATCACCTGGAGTGGATGGGATTCTTCCCAAATTATTGTTGGAAATTGTAGAACAAATCAGCATACCGCTTGCGACAGTGTTCAATTTGTCATTAAAGGAGGGAATAGTTCCGTTAGAATGGAAATAAGCAAACATTATACCATTATTTAAAAAAAGGTTCGAGAAACAAATCAGAGAACTACAGACCAGTGAGTTAAACATCGGTGATTTGCAAACTATTAGAAAGACTAATTAAAGATCACTTGGTTGATTTTCTTGTTAAAAATAAATTGATAAACCCATCTCAACATGGATTTTTAAAAGCGAGGTCATGCTTAACAAATGTGTTATTTTGTAGACATAATCTACTTAGATTTAAAAAAAAGCCTTTGACTAAGTGCCACACCAAAGACTACTACTCAAACTGAAGGCCCATGGCATGGATACAAAAATGGCTTTTTGATAGAAGACAAAGGGTAGTAGTTGATGGGGAGGTTTCAAACTGAAAATCGGTTTTGAGTGGAGTACCGCAAGGATCAGTATTGGGACCTATTTTATTCTTAATATATATCAATGATTTGGATGATGACATAACAAGCGTGGTGTTGAAGTTTGCGGACGACACAAAAGTGTTTAGGAAAATTAAAAGTGATGCAGATAGACAGCATTTACAAGATGATCTTAATAAGTTGACAGAATGGTCTGAGAAGTGGCAAATGCTGTTTAATTTTGGAAAGTGTAAGTGCCTTCACACAGGACATGGGACAGTATACAATGGGTGGTACTGTACTAAATACTAATTTAAAGGAAAAGGACTTAACTTAACTATTAGTGCTAACATGAAGGTATCAGAGCAGTGTGGAATTGCAGCAGCGAAGGGAAACCAAATTATTGAATTAATTAGGCGAAATATAGTGTAACAAGAAAAAGAACTACTAATGAAATCACTGTATAAAACAATAGTTAGGCCTCACTTAGAATATTGTATACAAGCATGGAGGCCATATCGCAAGAAGGATATTGATATGCTAGAAAGAGTACAAAGGAGAGCAACCAAAATGATACAAAAACTCAGGAATATTAGTTATGAAATGCGTCTAAAAGAATGTGGTTTAACAACACTAGAAACCAGAAGATTGAGACGAGATCAGATTGAGGTTTTAAAATATTGAATGGATATGAAAATATTGACAAAAATATTGTTTTCACAGTCAAGGAAGAGAGAAGGACTAGAGACATGGAGTTACATTAGCAAAGAAGCAGTGTAGACTAGATATTAGAAACTTTTCATTTTCACAAAGAACAGTAAACGAATGGAACAGATTATCAGCTGAATGTGTAGGTGCTAGTAGTGTTAATATATTTAAAAATAAAATCGACATATACCTAAGACGGGCGTGGTATACTTAGATAGATGGTTGGACTGTCGACAAGCCAAAGGGCTTCCTAGTCCACCTGCCATCTAGAGTTCAATCTCTAGGTGTCAATCTTGTTAATTCTTGTTAAATCTTGTTAAACAACTAGATGACAGTCCACCACAAAAGAATACAACAAGATCAACACTAGGAGATGAGGAGGAGTACAACAAGAAGATACCATATCGCCTAAGCTGTTTAAGGCAGCACACGAAAGCATATTCCGTCGACTGATTTGGGAATCCAGGGGTTTGAAGATAGACGGCGAATATTTTAATCGTCTTCGCCTCGCCGAGTACACATTCATGTCCGCTAACACACCACATGAACTACAACAATGCTACAGGAATTAGCTGATGACAGTGAAAATCTAGGTCTGAAGATGAACAAGTCGAAGACAAAAAAGGTGATGATGAAAACGACACACCAATATATGTCAATAACACTCAGATCGAGAACGTTGAAAGCTACGTCTAACTAGGACATAGATACAGCACCAGAGACTAAAATCAAGACAAGGAGATTCAAAGAAGAATTACGACCGGGTGGACAGCATTCGCCAAGCACCGCGACATCTTCAAAGGTAACACTGAAACATGCTTGAAGAGACACGTCTACAACTCATGCGTACTTCCAGAAATAACATACGGCGCAGAAACATGAGCACTCACCAGCCAAGCAAAGAACAAGGTGGCAGCCGCACAAACAAAAATGGAAAGGAGTATGTTAAACATCGCATACCTGGACAGAAGAAAAACCATCTGAGTAAGAGAAAAGACAAAGGCAACAGATGTGATTGAACTAGTCAGAAGACGGAAGTGGGTGTGGGCAGGGCACGTCAGCAGGATACGAGACAACCGATGGACATCACCATCAGGAAAGCCTACAAAAGGAAAAGACCCACAGGCAGGAAGACCGGCGAGACGTTGGAGAGACAAACTAGACGATTACAGAAAGGGTATAATATGGCGCAAGATAGGCAGATGTGGAGGCAGCATGCTGAGGCATGCGTCCAACCAGGGGACACTATGGCTGCACAATGATGATTTTATATATGTATATATATATATATATATATATATATATATATATATATATATATATATTTGTGTTATATATTCCTATTATATTGTACGTAGATATGTATGCAGACACATGTGAATATAATCGTTACAATATTGACCATATTTACAATACACCATACTACAGGTAGGTCTGTTTCATTTTAGAATCCTAGTATGCACACCGTGTGTGTTGACCTGTCGGACTGGGTGGCTACAAGGAAGGCTGTTGAAGAAATAGGACCAATTGACCTCCTCGTCAACGTTGCCGGCATCGTATCTATGGCACCTTTTGTCGATACTGACGAAAGCACTCTGGACAAGTATGGTGTCACATTTGCACAACACAACAAACTGTAGTGAACAGAATAATTTGTTTGTACATGCATACGTATGATTGTTAATGTAAGACGGGACAACATTTATCACAAATGCTTTGATTAGTTTGAATTCGGTACACACATATTAAAGCATCTGCTGTCTGAAAAGGCATACCAAATATGACAATTATACAGGGTAATGTGTACCCGTTAACAGTAACCAGAACAATAGACATCGCAACTCGTTTATAACTGCCAGTAAACACGACAGGGTAGAATAAAGTAGAACAAATACGGTATCACATGTCAGTGTATTGACACTCTATGCATCAATTGTATTTTGTTGTATAATGTGCAACCAAGTTAGTTGAGTTTCTAATAAAACTTGTGTTGTTATTATTATTACTACAATTATAGTAACCACTAGTCTGATACTTATATTCAAATACTTAATATCCGTTTCTGATACATATAAGTAACATGAGAGTCAGAGGCGTGGTTTAAAATTTCGTTTATACGTTATTGTTGCCGTGAAATATAATTCATGTGTGATTTCATTTCAGATTATTTGACGTCAACGTTAAGGCTGCCATAAACGTGTCTCAGGTAAGACGATATCATAACATTAACAGTAACTATTTGTTCTCAAAACAAAATAAGTACTGTACTCTACTTGAGCGTTTATAGTAACTGACCAATGAATGAGTATAATTTATATTAATTACTTGTACGTAATCTTCTTCTATTTCTTCTTCCTTTTATTCTTCTTCTTCTTCTTCCAATTGACCAAACAACTTCAACATGTTAACGATCGTTGCTGGTATAGAGTTGGAATCGATGCGCATCGGAATTACAGTGCAATTGAAAGAGTTAAAAGTAAATAGGTCAAGAATGTTAGCAATAGAATGGATTTACTGAGTTTAATGATGATGATAATGATGACGATGATGTTGGACAGATCAAGGGAATAATGAAGTAGGGTTAGGGGGAAGGGGAGAGGCAGTGATGGTTTTGTTTACTCTGACGTCAAGTGGTCAGCAACCCTGACCTTGAAGGAGCCATGGCTAGGTGCTGACACTAATGAATCTGGAGGTCTATTCCAAACAGGGATAGTCTTGGGGAAAATAAAATGTTCAGTAGTCTGTCCGCCAGAAATGTCGATGGAGGCACAAATGAAAATATGTTGTTTTGTAACATCTAAAACCTCTCTTTTATTGCTTCTATGTTTTCTATGGCAAAGGCATGTATTCATAAATTCAATCATGCGAATGTTTTTGTTCTAGGTTGTGGCGAAGGGAATGATTGAGAAGGGAAAAGGAGGAGCCATAGTTCATATTTCCTCCGTGGCTTCAAAGAAAGGAATTGCAACCGTTGCGGGATATTGCGCGTCTAAAGGGGCACTTGATCAAACCATGAGAGTCATGGCGTTGGAACTCGGTCCTCATCAGGTAATTCATTAAATGATACCCAATTGTTTACATTATTGCATTATATATATATATATATATATATATATATATATATATATATATATATATATATATATATATATTGTGTGTGTGTTTGTGTGTGTGTGTGTGTGTGTGTGTGTGTGTGTGTGTGTGTGTGTGTGTGTGTGTGTGTGTGTGTGTGTGTGTGTGTGTGTGTGTGTTTGTGTGTGTGTGTGTGTGTCTGTATGTGTGTGCGTGTGCGTGCGTGCGTGCGTGCGTGCGTGCGTGTGTGTGTGAACTGTTCTAACAAAATGAGTCATATGTAAACAATAAAACATTGAGTTAGTACTATTATTGGAAAGAATATTTATAAAGCTTTCCAAAGGTGCAAAAAGTATGGAGTTAGGTCAGACACAGTCAAAGTTATTCGACACTGAACATGCCCGGGGTAGAAAGCTTCAAACTGCGAAAATCGCATTTGAAGTTCGCGGTTACGCAAGTACAAGATCGAGTCCTCCTAAGTCGCGCTTATTGTCTTGCAAATAGTTTATTGCGGTTATCGCAACATAATCCGAGTATTTAGCAATGTTTGTTGCGGCGATCCGACCGATTCCACTTGTTTACGGCTACCGAGTGCGCACTGCGCATGCGTTCGCAGCTTTAAGCCAATCAGGGGACCGCTGTGAATTGCACTTCACAACTGGTGACGTTTGCTTGCAGATAGGTCTCTCAGATAAATGTTCCTATTGGCTAAAATTGACGTCATTGAGAAATACCTCTAGCAGCGTCAGACAGTGGACATGCTTGGCTTTCCCGCAGTACCAAATATGTCCCCTATACGGCGAGGGAAAATCCGAAGAATGCTACTCGAACAAGTGTGATTTATCGGTTTTGTTTTACGAAATTCATGCGTGAAATGTTACGTAGCGTTTCTAAAAAGGTTATAAAATGTACTAAATAGTAATATAAATGGCAAATATGTATTGCCAGTAGATAGAAAAGACATTAAAGTGTTCTTTGGTGACGAAAAGTCGAAATCGTCAAATATCACCGTGCAATGTTTATACCGTGTTTTCTCGAAATTAAGTTTGCTGTCATGTGACACTCTCACACACACTCTCACAAACACAAACACAAACACAAACACAAGCACAAGCACACGCACACGCACACGCACACGCACACGCACACGCACACGCACACGCACACGCACACGCACACCCACACGCACACGCACACGCACAACACGCACACGCACACGCACACGACACCCACACGCACACGCACACGCACACGCACACGCACACGCACACGCACACGCACACGCACACTCACTCACACACACATACACACACACGCACACTAACTCCATACTTTTTGCACCTTTGGAAAGCTTTATAAATATTCTTTCCAATAATAGTACTAACTCAATTTTTTATTGTTTACATATGATTCATTTTGTTAGAACAGTTCACACACACACCGCACGCACCACCAACCCCCACGCACACACACACACGCACACACACACACACACACACACATACATACAAAAATATATATATATATATATATATATATATATATATATATATATATATATATATATATATATATATATATATATATATATATATAACGTTATTTATTATGTTGCGCTCAAAAGTATATGCAAGTGACGCATTGGAATACTTTTAGATTCGTGTCAACTGCGTTAACCCTACCTATACAAAGACAGACATGATCAACCACGTGATAAACGACCCGATCAGAGGTCCAGCTCTTCTAGCGAAGATACCACAAGGACGGTTCCTAGGTATGTGGTGTGGCTGTGCTGTGGACTTCCGGTGCTGATCAGAACACTGCTAGATACATTATTTGGGATAAGCTAGCCACTGCGACATACCATTGGAACAAAGCGTGATTTCACGCAGATTTACGGATCGCTGTTTCTCGGCACCGAATTAGTGAATATAATAAAATTCGCTACTTGCTGGCGTAGAGCGAGTGGCGTGTTTGCATCATTCTGTCGCTTCTATGGCCCTCAAACTATGGGACATAGACATATACATATGTATTTGAGACGTATATATATATATTATATATATATATATATATATATATATATATATATATATGTATATATATATAAATTATATGCATATATATATGTGTGTGGGGGGATGCATTATTGCATATGTATAATATATATATATATATATATAATTTATATATATATAATTTATTTATATATATATATATATATATATATATATATATATATATATATATATATATAAAATATTTATGTGTGTTATGTGCATCAATATAAATATGCCGAGTGGGCGTCATTTTTGCATAAATTAACTATGCGTGTTAACAATTTGTTATTTTTCTACTCTTAGCATAGATATCACTTGCTGCTTAATCTAAGATCCAGTCTGAACATATTATTTTAATTATTTAATATTACTAACATCGTAATTGATCACCATAGCATTTCGTGGTTATCATGTGATTATAGTAAAATAACTTATTTCTAAAGAAGGAATTAATTGCTTGCGTTTTCTGTGCAGAGGTGAAGGACGTTGTCCACCCCGTGTTGTACTTGTTGAGTGACAAGGCAGACATGATTAACGGGGTGACACTGATGGTTGACGGTGGGTCATCGGTCGCATAGGTTATTGAGGCCACATCCACACAACTGGACAACGGGTCCAATGCTACCGCTTACAAGGGTATTCATATACGGACGTGCTGGCGAGTAGTGCTGCTTATTATGAGCTTACAATTGTTTCTAGCTGTAAGCAATGTAGATGATTAAGTACTAATGATTCTTTGTCTTAATATGGCATATTAAAAATAACTTATATCAATCAATCAAAGCTCTCCGGAGAGTAAAACTGCCTGCAATGTCGAAATCGGACAGATCGTTCTATTGAAAACTGCTTGAAAAGGGACAATAATCTAGTGAATTTCTTACAGGTGGTAAAATAAGCCAATTTTTCACTAGACGTACGATAGACTGTAACCTCTCTTACTGTGCCGTTTAAAGCGGTATTTGTCAATAAAAATGTATCACCTACTTTCAACATTTTTATTTTGAAAGAATCAAATATCGTGTGGCGCCAAGATTTGAAATGCTGTGTGATATTCATTTTATGGTTTTGCATTTATGTACGATTTGTCATATGGCTATGTTTGTCTGACTTCCGTCTTGTATTGGTAATCGGGACAATAAATTACACTTCAGAGAATGACAACAAACTCGTAGCGATTATTAATGGGTGTTGTCGCAATGCAACGCTGAATGCATGATATGAACTAAATTAAAACAATAAAACATGATTGTTGTTCAGCTCTGGTAATCTGTTATTCCCACCAATATAATTGTCGGATAACAGCCCGTTTTGTCACCTGATATCTCGTATGTCATAAGATTGTTTACTGACACCTATATAGCAGAGAGAACAATGCATTTTTTGCCATATATGTATTTCTGGATCATCGTGTCTGACTAAAGATATTTGTGATATTACTATACCATACTAACTTCGGAGTTGTCTAAGTGAATCTCCGCTGCATTTTGTCACATTATACGTCGTATGTTATATGATTGTTTACTGACGCCTATATTGCAGATAGAACAGTGCATTTTGCCATTATGTATTTCTGGATCGGATTGTCTGAATAAAGATATGTTTGATATTATTATTCCATGCTAACTTTGGAGTTGTCTAAGTGAATCTACGTAAGGTTAAACCATATTTAACGAGACTGCCGCGATAGGAACCAACGACATTTTTGTATTTGATTAGCTAATTACTCGAAAAGCTGAAATTAATAGTTCATAGTTCAGATCTGGCTCAATCCTGCCAAAACATATCATGCACAGGTTGTAACGGGAACATACGTCATAGTATAGTATAGTATATATATATATACATATAATATATATATATATATATATATATATATATATATATATATATATATATTTTTATATATTTATATATATATATACTATGACGTATGTTCCCGTTGCAACCTGTGCATGATATGTTTTGGCATATATATTCCATTGATATTTTTAATAATCTAATTTGCTAAATGGGCCACATCGTAGTTATCTTCAGTTGATCCTGTATTTTAATTCAAGTTCTTCTAGTTCGCCTCCATACACTCGCACCAGACGGTTAGGTCTACGGTATAGAAACAGAGGGCTTTTACCAGATTGTGGTATAAAGTCAGGACGTTGTTCTTTTTTAAATTAGTTGTCAGATTTCAGTTATGTTTTCGAATGTTCACATTGGTGTTCTTGCGTCAGTACTCTTCGGGTCTTAAATAGCGTAATCGTGAAACAAAAGTAAATTTTATGGATTATTTACTATTTTATTCATTTATTTATTATTATTTGAAAGAACATGATTGTCTTTATTAGCATATGCATATCGTATCAAAGTAGTATTTTATTAGCGTTTTATTTATTATAATTATTATTTTAACTCAATTAGGAAGAATCATTGTAAAGCGCCCAGAATAATTACTTGGATGGGGCGCTATATAAAAAATATGGGATCCTGACTGTTCGTAAGATATACTAATGACCTGTCATAATCTGACGTCAGGTGCTATCTTGACGTGCCTGTGAACCCTAGAGTCAGACTACAATAATTGCGTGAAGATTGTTCGTACACAACTATCCATGGTCAAAATGGGTGAACGTAGATTGATCGGCCCTGGTTCAGCCTGGCTACCCTCATGCCAACATAAACACTATACGAACAAGACAAATATACCAGTGTCGTCTGGGAGAATAAGTATGTTTTATATCCAAACAGCACTGATCCTTGACTGATACTGCATTGCTTGGATATTAAGACACTTTCTCTATCTCATAATTCTTCAATTTAAAAAGTATAATTGCTTTCGCATTAATAAGATCTATAGTAATTGTTTAAGTTTTCTGTAGGAAATATTATTTTGGAATGTTATAGTTTTCTATAGACTTTTTAATAGCTATAGAAACCTACAACATTTCTACAGTATATTTTCCAATGAAAACTATATAAATTCTATAGAATATGCTATGGTATATTTCCTATAGAAAACTCCAAATCGTATATACACAAATAAATTACACACAAACCCAAATACTGATCCAAACTATAATTATAATATTATCATAGATGAAATTAACCAAGCTAAAATTTAATATATGACTAGCTAATTAGTGACATTTAACTAACTCATGGACTGCTAACCTCAATAAGATACATAGATAAACTTTAAAAACAAATAAATATCAATAAACCTGAATCGTCCGCCATATTATTTGTCAAGTTAAAAATGTACAATAGCATTTTAAAAACAAGTTTTCGTAAAATGTTTTAAACATTTTCAATGTGATTTAAAAGACCCTGGGCCTTTGTTGGATCATCAATATGGTTTCAGACCGAAACATTCAACAGAATATCCGGCATTAGAATTGAT
>JAODUO010000814.1:37500-42500 GCA_025642075.2 Ridgeia piscesae | reverse complement strand
GACTTGCACGCCCTATTGTCGCGACGCATCAGTAACGTTACTGAGTTGCTCGAGACGCAACGGTCAGTAGGCGGCGCCACTACTCATCGTGAAGGCTAAGCAAGATGTCCATCAATTACAGCAGCGATACACGCAAGTTAAAAAAACAACAACAACTGGTGGATTAATCGGTGCAGTGTAAATGATTGGCTTTAGTTGCAGTTCCAAAGACGACTTGTTTAGATGTGCTAGAAGCAGCAATGAAAACTCGGCAAGCGTATTTGCTTTAATTGTTTTGATAATTGTTTTGGCGTAAGACATTAATTATTCAATTGCAATAAGTTATATTGATAAGTATAAGTATTGTAGTGTTATTAATACTAACAGGATTACTCGAAGCCATTGCTAATTAAGTCATTAATTAATTCTAGTCATTAATTCAAATATTAATTCAAATATACTTAATAACAACACAAAACTCGACGAGGATTGCATTGTGGAAACATAAATATATTATTCACATTGCGGCAATGATTATGATGATAATTATGATTCTTACTATTCCTATAAAGTATTAGTCTTTGTCACCATGCTGGTCGGCTCTGTTTAAATATTTTCTGCTCAGAAAATAAATCAACACTGAATGTGAATTCAGTGTACTATTGCAACGCGTATGCTGATAACATGTCCATTTACGAGTCAAATACATTCAAAACATACATGTCCAAACGCATAACATTTTATGTTGCCAAGTACAAGTTCAAATACTTGCCTTTTCAAGGGTCCACTTATTAATAATATGGTTTTTGTAAAAATGTATTTAATATTTCACCGTGAACCTAAAACATTATGTTATTTATATACTTTTTCGGGTATGCCTGTAAACTGATGTGTAATAGTACTAATTTGTTCTAATTGTTCTTTTAATATAACAGATTAAGATCCTGCCCGGGTAATTATTTTAGCATTTGAAGACATATATCTACATGCTAATATGTCACTGCACTGTGTAGGCCTTTCCATATTTTAGATGAGTGGTGGGTAAAGGCACATTGTTTTTGATTATTTAAATGTTGTATATTTACAATGCCCTTAATCTACATCAGTCTAGGCGAGACGTTCTCCGTGACACGTACACGGAAGTATCACTCAACTGGTGCAGAGTTACGTACAAGTCTAAGTACTGTACTCAGCATTTGCTCTACTTGAATACACAAAGTACTCAAGTACTTGAGCCCCTCCCTGATCACATTCAATATTTACCAATGTAATTTATTTCAAATAGAGCATTGTTTACCTAAACGCACATATCACCTAAGTCTGACTACAATTATGTTGAACAAGTTTTGTTGGCAAAATTACAGTGTGCGAAAGTGTCGTTGGTTAAATGTCACATACGCTATATTTGCTTCAAATAACGTGCACAGTTAAAATTACCGCAGCTGGCAATGTATCATTTGGTCAGTACTGGCTGTAGCAAATTTGCATGGACAGTTCGTTGACCCAACGATGAGTCTTGTCACATGTAGCATAGAAGTGCTAGATTCTGGTGATTGGAAACAATCTAATTAGTCCGTCATTGACCTTAATGGAACATCTCTCGCCATAATTACCCCCTACGGCGCCTAATGTATCACACATACACATGATTCACAAATAGGTTTGCGTGGTGACCGCGGATTAGTCTCACGACTATATCATGTAAATATAATCGAGTTTCTGAAGGTTACTATGGGTGACGTGATTTTACTACACACATTCAACGACGCCAAATGAGTAAAGAGACACACCGATATTGCAACAAGATTGCCATGCAAAAAGACAGAGCCCCACAAATGACAAAGTGAAAGGGAAATCATTATAATTTATTGACGGAAATAATATTAAAATGAATAATATTTGTCCTCACAATGACTACTTCTTAATTTCCAATTTACACATTGTATTAATGCTGTATCGTGCCATTTTAGCCTATACTTTCTACTAGTGACGATTTGTTTATATTAAAACCTCTTCTACTGACCTTTCCTCGTGATATCTTGGAATCTGTTCTTGTCAAGTCACTGTCTCACTTTTTGTAAAATGGCGTTTTCATCACTGAGTTCACCAATGTCTGGAGTAAACGTAATTGGTCTTCTTTGAATCCCTTATGGTCGGTCCGTTTCATCTTTGTGGTACAGCGTCTACGATGACTTCAGAACACGAGACAAAGGAAAGTCGAAGTACCCACACGGTAAACAAGTGAGACACGCCAATGTCCGAGTCCTTTTATAATATCAAATCAAATTATTTAGTAATCAACAAAACATATTATTTGGACATTAAAAATATATCCTTGCAACAATGTATCTTTAGTGCATACCAATTTCCGCATTTCAGCACAACTGGTTTACTTGATAAAGGTGTTTTAAAATATTTCTTGAATGGTTTCTAATGTGCTGCCTTTGAAGATGGAATGATTTTGAAAGAAACATAAAACTTGTTTAAGGGTGTGGTGGCATACACATAGCATTGTCAACAAAGTTATGCAAGCAGAGTACTGAGTCTTACTCAAAGGCATGGTGACATTTGTTCGACTGAAGGGATACATAGTTGTCTTCTGTCTATACTAGCAGCATTTGGCTTGGAACGTCCAAATGACGAAGAAGAACACCATAACGATTGCTTCTGCCAACCGCCGAGTAGGACTTATCGATTCTGTTAGACAAATCAAGCTCTCTGCTCTGTCAGTCTGAATTAGCTACGTTTACAGGGAGTGGCGTAATGAATCTACCGATGCATCACTTTCTCAATTTGTTTACCTGATACCAAATAGGCGAACGTGCATTTGTGAATAAATGTTATTGGCATTTTACTGTGTGACCAAGAAGGAAACACATGGTTACGTTTAACACCATTAAAAATCACGTTATCCGACACAGTTGGCCAAATAACAGCCGAGTCGTCGTCTTGGAAACAAATATACCTAACAGTTGTCCTATCGCGCCACCGTCTATTAATTACACCTGTCTTATTAACGATCGGGCTATCATATCCCTGGTCTCACATGTCGGCCACCTGTTCAATTAGGATGCCACCTTTCACATGAAACACATAAGAGACAGACCGCGTTCCCATTATAATGTATGCAATGTTTGTCTCAAAAATACGGAATAGTCCCTGTTTTAAGGGAAGGGTGGCAACTCTATGTCAAATTGACATGTTTGTCTTAGAATCGACCAGTGATGTTTTTCTTCCTATTGTTGGAATGTTTATCATATGACCGACGAACGTGTTCATGTCATAACCGATGTCTTTATATCGTTGACAACATGCATGTGCAAAAAGTAGCATATAAAACAACAATGCTTTACACTAGTCATTTCAAGTGGCTGGGATATGTGATATATATATATATATATATATATATATATATATATATATATATATATATATATACATATATATATATATAGAAACAATACACATACACCCCCACACACGCACACAAACACACACACACACACCACACACACACACACACACACACACACACACACACACACACACACACACACACACACACACACACACACACACACACACACACACACACACACACACACACACACACACACACACACATTATACAGAATTGATGGTGACGCGATCTTCGTGATAGCAAATATACATATCTCAGAACTTGTGGTATAATGCACTCCTGTTAAAAAAAGCGTGAAGTCCCGTTTTCTGGACAACGTACTCTCTTTCTTTTCTTATTAAGATCAAATGTGAGAAGAAATATAAGTCAGTTAGATGCAGACCCTATTGTATTCAGAAGAACGAATCTGTGTTAGCGCAGACAGTTCGACGGAGGATCGAGGGACACATTTCCTTTACCCTATATAGTTTATCTGAGCCATGTCTGCGTGACGTGCCAACTAGACCATTTAATGTGCCCCAAGGCTAGTTTGAAGCAGGGTCTGACCATAAACAGTCGTGAACATCGGCGCGAATATAAGCTGGAAAGCGCCTTTGTCGTCTTCCGACAGTATGAGTCGAGACGATAGCGATGTTGTAACAGCATTCCTGCAGCAGAAAAGAGAGAGGATGATTTGTATATGAATATGTACAGTAACGGAGGGGGGAATCCGAACATTTTGAACAGGAATACATACATAATAACGTTGTGCGAATGGCTGTGTGTGCAGCTTTCACAGCCCATTTCAGAACCTAGACAAATAAGCCTAAACACATTAGAGCTTCTCGGAATCAGCTGCAATTTGTTCGTATGTCATGACACCGGAAATGAAATAATGACCTGCGCGCTCCAGTTCAAATGAGAGACGGCTGTTGTTACCGGTCTCCCTGCCTCCCAAGGCTGACGGCTATAGTCGATAATCTTCGCGTGACAACGCATTTCTCTAAGACTTGCACCACGAGCCGACGGCTATCGAGTGAGTCTACTGTTGAACTAATCAACATTATTTTCCTGTTCAAACGCCAGTGTCGTCAGACTGGTGTCATCCGGGCATTTGGTGCCAATCCACGAAAGCAGGAGGTTTCATGTCTTTAACGTCTCTGATCGTTCGACCTCCGTGTGGTTACAATGGAGTTGCTGCTACTGCTGTTAGTGACCGACAGGATTGTGCGCGCTGTTGACAGACCGACGTCGAGACATTGTGAGTGTGCTTTTGCTTTTTAGTCTATATTTTGCTTGGGCTGTCTCAATTTTAATCGCATTGAGTTTACTATGTGATAACAGAGGATATCTAAGTTGTCGAGTTTGTGTACAATGCGTGATGTTTTCGCAAAGTTTACCTGTGTGTGTATGTTTGTTTGTGTGTGTGCGTGCGTGCGTGCGTGCGTGCGTGGTGCGTGCGTGCGTGCGTGCGTGAGTGCGAATTGCGTGTGTTCGCGCGTGTGTTTGTTTGTTTGTTTGTTTGTGTGTGTTGTGTGTGTGTGTGTGTGTGTGTGTGTGTGTGTGTGTGTGTGTGTGTGTGTGTGTGTGTGTGTGTGTGTGTGTGTGTGTGTGTGTGTAG
>JAODUO010000814.1:0-35000 GCA_025642075.2 Ridgeia piscesae | reverse complement strand
CGGACCCAGCGATGCGGCACTCGGCATTGTACCTATGGTTACTAATCATGCCAAACATGTTCGATCTAATAGAGACGACGACAGCCGCAGAACAACGGCTGCCAATAATAATTACTCATCTTTGCGCTCGCTCGACCTACTGAAAGCATTCGAGAGTGCGGCGTTCGATTTGCTCTGCAACACGAGTTGTAAAGGCAATTGCGGCAGTCCATCCGCGCAATCTGGTTCACAGTGCTATTGTGACGAGGCATGCGAACACATTGGCGACTGCTGCCTGGACTACGAAGCCGCTTGTCTTCATGGACCGAAGGTGACAAGTGACAATTATGTCGAAATTGTACGTGGTCGCAACACATTGCCTTTAGAATGCTTCGCATTTCAAGATGCCAACTTCCATGAATACAACATTACGATAGTGAGTGTCTGTGGGCAGAAAGCTTCCAGCAAGCACACCAGTCACAGTCACATGCTCTGTGAATGCTCTTCAGTGAAGAACAGAAACCTGTCCACCGAGCTTCCGGTTATGTTTCGGGGCGTCATCTACCGCAATAAATATTGCGCCATTTGCAATAACCCAGGGGCGGATGTGGCTTCTGCGGCAGAATCTAACGTCACGTTTTATTGCGGAAGGAACAGTTCTGTTGCTTACGAAATCTGGCAGCATACTGGCGTGGGTGCATTCATCAGCTACGCGATCGATTCATGCAGACTTCTCGTAAATGCACCTGACAACTTGAAAAATGATCTCACTCGCTACAGCTGCAGGAGAGGACATTCCCCCTCTGGCTGGTGCGACGCGAGGGAAAGCAACATGACTTTTGATTCTGAGTACATGGCGGCAATGTGCCGTTCTTACCGTGCAGATATCGGTTATCGAGTGAAGGGTGTTCGCTATAAAAATCCCCACTGTGCCATGTGTAAAGATGCCACGTGGTCTGAGTTCCCAGTTTGTTTGTCGGGGTCCACTCAGGTGGATTCGCCCATCCCCGTCATCCGGCACTTGCCGTATTTCAATCTCCTCCTAGACATCACAGAAGAGACAAGCCTGGTGTATGATGGGAAGGTTTTGTGTCCGACTGACACTCTGCACGACTACACACGTGACGTATGCGTCACACCCACGTGCCCACCTGGACACGTGAGTATGGATAACAAGACGTACTGCGTGAAACTGAATGCGAGAGTGGAACAGATCTTCACACGCAGAAAGCGTTCAACTGTATCTATTGTTATTACGTTGCAAACATCGGCAAATATAGGTGTTCACGAACTGGAACACGTGTCCTTGGCATTACACGATGTTTGGTGTAAAGTCGCTGGCTCCGTGGTCCACGATGTTTGGAATAATGTCGACTGTTTAGCATTACACAAGCATTCGCTGAAGCGACTAGACGTACGCAAATGGAACGGCGGAAACACGACTTGTTTCGTTCACCGTATACCAAACGTCCATTTACAACAGGTAATCTCCCGTGTACAGTCATTTCGACATGAAATGTTCCATGTGTTTGGCCGAAACAACGTAACAACAATCAAGAATATCGTCGTTCTTAACCACGACATAAACGCAACTTTTACCAAGTGCTCCGGAGGAACTGTCAGAATACGAAAGCGGCTGGTGTTTGTGGGATACCATTTTGCTGATGACGATGGTTTTCCATCGACGTTCTTTGTTGTAAACACGTCACAGACGTACAACGTCACCGAGGTGCCAATCGCAATTTCATGGCACGTCGACACACCAGACTCCTGGACGGAGAGTAGCTCATCTGTTGTGTGCGAGCCGAAGTTACTAACGTGCGAAACTGTGATGCTGGACGAGGGGCTATTCCTCGACTTGGGTCGGTCGATTATATTGTTCCACGGATTGTCAGTGGAGAAGAACGTCAGCGAACGAGACGTGCTTCGTCTGACATCAAAGGCAATCGTGGTGTGCGTGTCTTCACTGCAAAGGAAGACCGGATGGAGACGAAAAAGCAATGCGACTGGGATAGGCGTGCTGACTATCCTGGCAAGAACTGCCAACATCGTGTCGATGAGTTGCCTCGTCTTTACCGCTCTCACATACAGCCTATTCCCGTCCCTGCGTAAGGGCCCGGGGACTAGCGTCGTCAACCTTACGTCAGCGCTGTTCCTCGCGCAGCTCTCCTTTCATGTGCATGCCTCCTTCCTGCCTTACCGCGCCGCCTGTACCGTGGTCGCCGTCTTCCAGCACTACGTTTGGCTGGTCGCCTTCCTCTGGATGAACGTCCTTGGCTACGACATCTCGTGCAACTTCACCAAGCTGAATCCATCCGCCGACCCGGCACATTCCACTCGGCTCCGCTACTACCTCGTCTACGCCTGGGCCTCACCGGCGATCTTCGTGACCGCGTGCTTGGGCATAGACCACGCAACGGAGAAGTCGTTCTTCTACGGCCAGGACACCCGCTGTCGGCTGGGCGGGGGAACCTTCTACCTGTACTACTTCGTGACGCCCGCCTCGCTCGTCATCTCCGCCAACATCATATTCTTCTTCCGCACAATCGTCGCCCTCAGAAGCGCCACGTCAATCGGCAATCTCGCGCGAAACACGCGCCAGCAACGCAACACGTTCGTCGTCTACGTACGTCTGACGTCACTGATGGGCGTCACGTGGCTGCTGTATTTTCTCGGCAGCATTGAGGCGCTCGAGTTTCTCACTTTCACGTTCGCCCTGTGCAACCTAACGCAGGGTATATTCATCTGTTTCTCGTTCTCGTTGACGCCGACCGTTCGACAACTGTGGAGAAGTCGCTTCTTCATTTCTTGCGAGTCGAACAGTGACAACGACTCCGTGCAGCGAATGACAGACTCTTGCAATCCTTCGACGAGATCGAGCGTCGAAACCACGCGGCTTTGACACGACAACAATCACCTTCAATGGCGAACCAGCATGATCGTTAGGGGGCGCAGAAAGGCAACTCAGGCCTGTGTCGTAAACGCAGTTTTTACGCGCGCGCGCGTTGTTTATCTTTTTCAGTTCATCTTTGAATTATTTTAGACTTCAACTGTTATTAATACGAGGCTTGTCTACTTATAGAGTAGAACAATTATAATTGGGCCACATGTTCATTGTTATAAATGTACAGGCACCAGAATAGTTAAGAAATGTTGAAATTGAACACCATAGATACCCCACAGGAGCCAGCAACTCCAAGAATGAAAGGTTCTGGGCAAACTTCCTTCTTTTATACAAGAACATGGCACTGGAATAACCTGCCTATCGAAATAAAATAATATAAATCTAAAACCAGTTTTAGAAAAAAGTAACGACCCTTCTATTTAGTAGACTGTTGGCTCATGAATTACAATCTTAAAGTGGTATTTTAATATATTTTTATTAACTTATCTTACTATGTATTGTCATATTGTCATATTATCATATTTTAGTAGAGTACTTTTTATATTAGCACATGGTCTTGCTAATAACATTTATTTATCTGTATTTTAAAATATTCATGTATCTGTATTTTATTTGTCTGTATTTATTTATCTGTATTTATGTATCTATTTATGTATTTATTTATTATTTATTTATGTATTTATTTATTATTTTCTTAAATTAGTATTAATATTTTATGAGGACCACATTTGAAATACGTGTACGTTTGTGTGCTTTAATATGTTTGTCTTCGGTAATATTATATATATGTATATGCTTATTCTTTATTTGCTTTTGCATCTAAGCTATGTTTAATTGTGGTGTATATAATTTTTACCAAATAAACTCACTCACTCAACGTGTATTAAGAATTGTTGGCTATAAAGTATGAATGCGGCGTAACCAGGTAACGGGATGCTGGCGGTTGACGGCCCGAGGCCCGAGTTGCGTAACGGCGCCAACTGGCTGATTAGTTCTGTTGGTTCCCCATTGTATATATATATATATATATATATATATATATATATATATATATATATATATATATATCCTATTATTGTATATTGTGTTGTATAAATGTTGTTATCGTAGTAACACTGACCAGTCATTATGTCACAATCCATCCAACATATTTGGCCTTAGCTAAGTTAAATTGACCAATGTATTGTAACGAATACGGATTGGCTGAAAACTGAGCCATATTAGGTTGGCTTGTTTAACCAGTAAAGATCGGTTGAGTACATCACATACAATCAGAGTCCGATACCCCCAATGGTCAGTTCATTTGATATTTTCTGCAAAAATAGGTCGTTTCGCACAAACATTGCTTGTATTACTTCTCTGAAGCGTGGTAATTTTGTTTTTAATAAGTGTTACGAATAAATGAATTGATTGCTGTCTTACGTGTGTACAAAACGAATCTTTCGGCCAAATATAAAAATATATAAATGTAGTGATCGGGAATCATATACTGGCATTTCTTGTTTCCTGTCACTGGGCCGATTTGAGGGATATTGCCCAGCTTTCTCGGATAATTTTCCCCAAAGACAAATCATTTCTTATAAATGAAATAACCTGTTTTTTACTTGGTATATTAGAAATTATAATAGCCATTTTGGAAAAATCATAGCGTTCGTGATCATTACTTCAGACGTACAGCATTTGCGAGAATGTGGTACTTTTATTTCACTATTAAATTTGATGTGTCACACCAGAGAAAGACCCATGGGAACTTTGTTTTCTATCCTGTAATAAACAGTTTCATCACAGTTTCAACAAATTTGTTTAAAGAGTATATATCGGCTAACATATTGCTGAAACAATGCCATTTATATACTTGCAATATGCATATATGAATAAATACAAAACATCCGTTTCAATCTCAATAATACTATATGACGAGCACAGGAATGTGATTATTGTGAAAACATATGGTACAATTTAAACCACTTAACAACGTGTCTTGTTTGTAATGTTTCACATAAACCTACACATATTCAGTCACTTAGTTTAGATATCAATTCTGTTTTGAAATCGACTGAATTAGTTACAAATTCAAATACCCTTGATGAGTTCAAATATTAGTACAATAGCACAACTTTCGAAATGCAAAGTATTGAAATACAAATACAATTTACTGAAAAGTAGTTCAAATACTTTACCGATTTATTTTAACAAGACAGCCTACAGAAAAATTGTAGGACATCCTATATTGAAATATGTTATTTGTCGACATATTTTAATTAACATTATCATTATCAGACACTGCTTTCTGACTGGCTGTGTCTAGCATGCTGTTTTATGTAGCAGTAACACATGTAGTCACTGTAAGCAAGAAATAAGGTCAAGTGATGACGCCATCTGGTTTGAGAAGCCTCTACCGTCCTATCTTCCCCAGAAACAAACATGTCTTATCAGAATTGGCACAATAGGCGGATTTAGAAGTTAATAGGGTGAACCATTATCAGAATACAGGTAATTTAGTGCAACATAATTATATTGTTATTTATTTCAGAACAGCCACAGGTGATAATTGCCAAGTTGATGTTGACTTCTCTGATCTGGTCTCAGGATGGTTTTAGTGACCTCCTGTATATTGAATTCATTTTGACTGGAAAGTGTGGCCGATAGTAAGGCTGGAGAGTAGGCAGTTGTTTTACTCTTAATAAGATAAACACTACATGTGATTAATAAATCTAGCTAGCGTTTTGTTGATACCAGCCATCCTAAATGATTAGTATAGTATTCGAAGGTATTTTTAATTCAAATAATTTAGGAAAATATTTAAATATAACTACTTTCATTCCAGTAGTGCCAAATGCAATTACATTGATGGCTATTATTATGAGCACTTCCACATTGCAGAAACGATGTAATTCACGTATGTTTCACATATGCTATTCCACAGACGCCGCGTCGAGGTACAGTTTTGTAAAAGTAGACCAAATAATGATGATGAAAAATAAAACAATATATATATATATATATATATATATATATATATATATATATATATATATATATATATATATATATATATATAATAGTATGATTCGGGGAAAGTTTTTTATATAAAAACAAACACGTAACAAATACCTTTTAAAATGTCAGTAGAAATTGTCATAAATATGTAAATAAATAAATAGTTTAAAAGGTCAATTCTGCCGATTCCATATCATCTCTTATCTTGCAATAAATCGATTAAATATTGTTCAAAATAATATTGAAATACGTCCAAATACAAATGAATTTGAGTTCATATCTGGGCTAAGTATTAGTAATATATCATGTGACGAAGTACATCGGAATATATAATTAATTGTATCGTCTGTTAAAAATCTAGTTACGAGTTTACATAGCATTTACCAGCACTTCTTGGAAACAGTGTAATGTTAGACAATCATCACAACCTCACTTATTATGGTCTCACAGCCACTGCGGTCAACGACACAATAAGTGGTCAGAGAAAGAGAAGACCGCCTCTCTGCCAAGACACGGTGTCTAGTTTTTCGCGAGGCGAAAACAACCTGCTAAATGACTCTTTCTTTATGCACAGAAAAGCGTCCCATCTCGTTTCTTCATCGCCATGGCAACAGCGCGATAATTATCAATACAGGAGGCAAGGTAAATATAATTATTCGAAGCAGTAACGCCAAAATTATATAATCATCAACCCCGAGGATTTAAATGTCTGTTGATATCGGACACCGTCACGAAATTAGCCCACAACTGCCACTCATAAAACGCAAACATGAACATCAGCGCAGCGTTAGTTTGTTCGGGGGATATCGACGGAGGCAAGACAAAGACTCTAGTATCACATTCGGTCCGACGTATTGTCTTCAGGAGCATCCCCAATTGAGCTCTTCAAGGGTGACATGGCAACAACAAACGAGACTGTCGTCAACACACTGTCTTTGCACTCAGGTACAATGGAAGCATTCTGATTTGGACATTGGCAGAATCCTTCTTTGTTGGGATACGTAGTAGTATACATCAATGGTACGTGAGTTGGAATAGCCTTGTGAGATGGTCGTAAGTTGTTCATTTAACAACTAACAACTCTGTTGGATATTAGAATTCCTTGTAAACAAGCGTGCGTTGTTAGAAAGACACTATAACTTAGGTTCAAAGCACACTACCGCTGACGTTTTTAAATATTCTATCACATTTGAGGACATTTGACTAAAATCTTACTTTTATGCATACGTATTGTTTTGACTGTATGCATCTATATTGATTTATTTGTTAAATGCGTGTACGCATGTAAACTGAGCAACACATAGATTACATTTTTATTTATCTAATTTTATATTTTAGTGTCTAATAACTGTTGTAGTATGACTAATTTAAAGTGTTCTACAATTTTATCTTAATGTTACTTTTACTTTTTTAACACGCTTGATTGTTATTGTACATATCTTTGAGCTTATTGGATATTCCGCTTTATAAATATTATTCTTATTACCTCACATAGTCACCAGCTTCGGAAAGAAATCATTATTGAGGGGTTGAGCCGACCTTCAGCACCACTCTGCTGTTGCAGTACTCCGATCATGACGTCGGATGAAGGGAAGTGCCAATTGACGATTTTTCAGCACCGTGTAAAATATACAAATGTTGTGGATATAAAATAAATCGATGTTAATCCCTCTTTGGAGCTCAGCTGACAAACATCCTAAGGCGCCACAAAAACGTAAAATTCCACCCAAAATGCGTCCTTTCCACCTACCAAAAATTGACACCTCAAGAATGCACTATCCGCCCCCTACATATTGGGAACTAATCTTATATTCAGCCCTCTACAAACTACTGAGTAGTTCAACATCTTCAAAGCGACATTCGGTTGCAACGTCTATAAGAAGTGACATGAGGCTGTTGTGTACCTGGTGAAACAAAAAGAAAACGAGTAAACCGTCCGTTTCTTTCACTGATGTCCCTGATGCCTCGTCAGCAGTGAGCTTCTAGAGAACACATTCGTGTCTGTTTTTACACGTCAATAAGTCTTCAATATAAGTATGTTTAATGCAATAAGGTGCGTCACCTGTTACACCAAGACTTTGATAAAGCCACGTTTCAAGTACACACTTCTTAACAAAATCGCTAACGACCAGAAACAAGTGAGCATATTGAAACTGCGTTTTCACCACGATGGCTTGTTATAAGTATTGACAATTTAAGGAGTAACTTAACATTCCCGTCTACTCATGCAGTATTAGGTGACACGCACGTGACAGTTTATACATGGATCATCACGTTAACCACCACTTATCTATAACAAACTGACATTTATAGTTGCATATGTTTACAGTTACATATTCTTGGATGACTAAAGCAGATGCTGGGTGAATGCAATATGTTATTAAACACAAACCTTTGCAAAAGCTTGTTTTAATAGTTAAGCTCTTATTGCGAAGCAATTCAGGCCGTTCAGTATACGGAATTATAATATGCATTTTACATTTAACAAAAGTACCCTTAAGTGCCATATTTTAAATAGTAACTATACGTAACCAATGCTACACTAACTTGTGACCAAGAACAAAATATAAATAGACTCGTGTGGAAAGGCGATCATTTTATTTTCAGTAATTCACACTACGACGTAACGTATACTTCGCTTCATAACGCCACATTGATCGAACCGTTAGACAGCATTTCTGATGAAACATCGTTCCGATCTGTGGAGGGACTGATTCACAACACAGAGGTAGTTACCATTACACCGCTGAATGCACTTACAAGACATGGCACTTTAGGTGGTCCCGTCGACAATTCTGCCCTCACAAACACAAGTCTACGTGCGTCATGAGGCGCCGATTTACTTAATTTTAATAAATTGTTTTTTCTTCAGGCACGCCTCAAAAATATACCTTCTTAACTACCAGTTTCCTGTTATAATCGTCAAACACTCAGTCCCTGTTTCTGGTGATTGCCCCGTTTATGTTAGCACTTTATGCTAATTTATGCAATCTCGCCTAGTTACTGCATGCAAGATCTTCACACACCAACCGGACAGCATGTAGCGTTGTGACTCGTATTTGTAACATAAACTCGTGGCAGAAAGTATTTGTCTTGTGCGGCCGTGGAATATCGGAAGACGCCAGGGAGAAAATTACTGCGAGCAGCCCTATGGACTAGATGTTCGCTATGTATGGGCTTGCATTTAGCTTTGCTCCGTCTAACAATATTAACAGGCTGGACATATGCATCGCACGCTTCCGTGTACAATCAACCCAGACGCTAAGTATAAAGGTGCCATGATAAGATTATTGAACTGAAATGGGAACATTCTTAGAATGAATGAAAATAACAATTGGCTGACAAAGATAAGAGATAAGTAAGTTTATGACCGAAACAGAACAAGTGTCCAAAATATCGCGTACTTGATAATGTGCAATGCTGTGTTGCCAAATGTTGTCTACACATTAAATACTTGATACGTGACAAAACGGTAAACATCACAATTAAAAAAAATACTTTTATCAATAATGATTTGACATCATTTTAAACGAGCACAACACATAATTGCGAGATTCTGTTGACGTAATTTCACGACACTACGCAATTCCAAACCCACGCAGGTGCGTTATGTTTTATGTCTCCAAGTGTATGTTAAACCTTTCGAAAAGACCATTCAAACACAAAGGTTAACGTGTGTACATAAAGACCTGTCTCATTTCTTACTGATGGCACAAAGTAAATGTCGCACTTTACACGCAAGAGGCAAGCGTTGTTGCCGCGTTGTTTATAAACTGTTATGCCCTATATTCATGTTCGCTAATTGTTTCTCTCGTTCTATTCCGCACATCTCCTGCTGATACATTTTACTTACTTATTATTATAATTGTTTTCATCACAATATATTCAATTTGTATCCGGTTAACACCGCAATAACATTTCAAAATACTTTTTTATTTATCATAATAATTGTTTTATTTATAATCCACTGATGTTTACACAACATTATTTTATATATTTTGTATTTATTTATTATATTTATTTATTTAAATATTTTAATTTGTAAAGTGTTTAATATTTATATTGCAGTGTTAATGAAATATCATGTAACGCGCTGTGAACGCTATGAATATATGCGCTAGATAAAATTAATATTAGTTTGATTATATTATCTGGTCTAGCCGTGTCTGATTGGCAAAGGCAGATGTGAATACATATGTCTGAATCTGAATAGGGTACGTTATAAGAAGCCAATCCTGGCTAATGAATACGACGGTAGGGGTGCACATGTTATTGAGTGTGTGAGCCGCAAGTTATGCTGATGAAATAAGTTATGGTTTCAGCGTACATATGCGACTCGCTAAGTTTATTCCAGTTAACTATCATAAAAAATGAATTTTTAAATCGGTCAGTATGGGCTATTGGGTATTATGTAGCATCTGGTGTTATTGGTTGGCAGCTGTTGTACACAGTTTGTGGATACATGGTCCGGGAAGTTAATGCCACTTAACATCTAGCGTATATGTTTCTTTAGATTGCAACACTGTTTAAAGTTTGCATCACAAATATCGCGTTGATAAGTTGTATTTTACCTGTGTGAATGCGCACATACAGTAATACACGGCTAAATTGTGCAGATGTTCTAGAGGAAATGTCACACGAATACCGTTTCTCTCCAGTGTGAGTAGACATATATGCGTCCTAATATAGGACCGAAATAAAAACTGCAAACGACAAATGTTACATTCGGACGATTTTTTGCCGGAATTACGGCGCATGCGCACATCTAGAACACCAACACGACAAAACACACATCTCATCTATACATTAACATCTCCAAACTCTGCACACACACAAACACACACACACACACACACACACACACACACACACACACACCTCACGTGATATATATATATATATATATATATATATATATATATATATATATATATATATATATATATAATATATATATATAATAAAGGATACTTGTGGTGCTCAATTTCAACAGAGTTGCAATATATATTATATATATACTCAACGAGTAAAACAGGAAATTATTATTCTCATTCTAAGGGGAATACCACATTTAGGATATTGTCTGGCCCTAAATGTTTCTAGTCTACATAAATGATTTACAAACAACTGTTCCCTTGTATATGTCTATAAATGACAGTACATTAGTTAAAATATGCGACAGAAACGGGGTATATGTTATACAAGAATCGGTTGATGTTTCTACTATGTGGACAGAACAGAATGACATGCACAAAAGAAATAATAATTAGTTATGCCAGATGACAACTTTAGAAGCACTATCCCGAATATAGGGATTGATCGTAGGGATATAAGAACACACACCATGCCTAATGTTAAGTGTGACTATTTCGCAGGAGCTGACCTGGAGTAATCACGTGGGAAATTTTGCGAAAAGGCAGGGAAATAATTGTATAAGTTGTATATGTTTAAGCGAGCAGGAATTACTCAGAATGATCTGGTCACTTTATATGTCAGTGTTGTGAGACCTGTTTTAGAATATGCGTGCCCCGTATTGCACACTATCTTGCCACAACATTTGTCTGCCAATATCGACACTATAGAGAAAAGGGCAGTAAAATGTATTTTCCTGGATTTGGTTACGCTGAGATACTCAGATGTGTTAACCTGGATACGTTAAGAATAAGACGGGACAGCCAAAAAACAAACAAATACCGTGACTCTTTTATACCATGGCGATAAATGTGAAAGGGCAGAATAATGTAGAATTAATACGGTATCACAGGTCTATTAAATGCATTTTATTGTATACTATGTTGTGTTCCTAATAAAAGCTGTGTCACGTTAGCAATATAAACGAAACATAGGACCGCAATAAAAATAGTCAATGACAAACGTTACACTCGTACAATTTTTCGCATCCGCTCATAATGAACGCCAACCCAACGAATCTGTTCACCATAAATGTCGCAGGTCAGTTTATTGGCTTTATGTGCTTAAAGATGCTTCTTGAACACACGTCTCCAACACACATACACACGCACGCATGCACGCACGACACGGACACACACACACACACACACACATATATATATATATATATATATATATATATATATATATATATATATATATATATATATATATATGAATGAACCGACGCGTGAGAATATTAATATATTAATATGCTACCTCAGAGTTTTGTATTGTGCGTTATCACTCCGACAACTCGATACAGTAAGTTCGAATCTTGTGTGGTTTTACAGTGTTATGACTAAACAAGTCTTTTCCAAAGTTATGCTTAGTTGAAAAACGAACTTCACAGGGTTCGAAGATGAATGCTTTTATCCTTGTTTTATTCGGCCCTCATTCGTGGAATTCGTATATGGTGGCCCACACATGCCACCTTTCAACACAGGACTCATCACGGTCATGAGAGCGTCGGTGAGTCTGACGATTATGACTCCGCTGTCTCCGCCCGATTATTGCACCACAACCGTCAGTGTCACAAGTGAACGGCGTCTGAGCGTTATGCGTTCGCGAGTGAACGCGAAGATTGTCATTGCCTTCGAACCACGTCTAACACACATCACGTACTAAAGTGTCTTTATAACGTCGTGCGCATGCATGTAAAGTCGATGAAAAACCTCTTTATGCTCAGCCCCACAAATGTCACGAGTGTACGGTTTATGACTGAATCCGTGCATTTTACGCGACGACGTGACATGACAGCGAACCCGTCGTTGAAGACTACCAAAGTCGTTAAAGCCTGCTAGACAAGTTTGACACGTGGAAGTTTTCTCATCCGTGTGAGAATGCATATATGCAAAACTAGATAATCGTCAATCTAAAACGTTATCTCACAAATGTTACATGAGCACGCATTCTTGTTCGAATCAGTGCGTTTTTGTGTTGGACTAAGTCGGTTAACTCCACTTTCCAACAATGCACCACAAGTGTTACGACGCGTGTATGGCTTCTCATCAGTGCCCGTATCTGAAAATCGATTTTAGCCGTATTCCAACACTACCCCACACTTGTTACACGTACATGGTTTCTCGCCTGTGTCAATGCGCGTATGTGTAAATCGACTATAACTAATACCACACTTCATCCAGTATTTCATATCTGATTTGTTCTAAGCTGTTTACTTAAAATAAACATTTAAATGTATACCTTATCATAATTTATTATATATTATTTTGTCTATATATATATATATATATATATATATATATATATATATATATATATATATATCCACTTTAAAAATCTGTCCACAAGTATGACATGTGCAAGATTTCTCGTCAGTGTGCACATATGTGAGTCAATGTGTAAGTGATTTACCTCCCCTTGCCAACACTGCCCCGCAAGTGTTACACAGTTATCTATACATGTCAATCGTAAACTGTTTCTCGTTGATGTGGTTCAGCCACTTTTGTTTGAGTCACATTGGTAGATGACCATAGTGCCGAGGTGGTCATTCCTGGCTAGCACCGCACACACTGTCATGTCCCGTATTGAGGTCACCACTGTCCTGGAACCGGTATCATAAAGCCGCGTAACTTTACGAGCTGTTATGCGGTCTACTGGTCGCAGCTAAAACACGACTATTCAGTGTAGCTTAAAGCCAATTTCATGAGACCAATTGAGCTTTTGCGTAAAAATTCGACGTAGACTTCGACTAATTAGGTCCCGCTGGGGAATCCCTGTATTTGTGGTGTCTGTAGACACCGTTTTTCATTTCAGCTGCTGCCTTTGCCGTACGTATAGCAAATGACAAGCTATGATGAATGTATAGGATATCCAGTGTAACAGTTAACAATTATAAGTTGAGAGTGGGCGTGTCGGGAGCATCAACGAACTTGGGGAGCATCACGTAAATATTTCAACTAGCTTAAAGTTACACCTACTAGATACGCGCAGCCTAAGTGCAACTATGGAGCAGACTCGTGAAACGCAACTAGCGCAACTTTACGACGTTTTAGGCTTTCGACGAGTTATCACCCGCTACGATGTCATAAGCGAGTTCTATGGAACTGGCCCAAGGTCATTTGGACACTGATCGGTATGTTCAGTAACATATCTGTGGATGTACTTTATAATAATTTCCTAGGAAATTATTATGAAGTTTCCAGTAGAGGGCGCCACCGTACATCGTTGGGCCCATGTCCTCCGTGATAAATAAAAATAGTAGTGTCGAAATCAAAATAAGGATTGATTACATCTTGCCAAAGGTTGAGGTTCCAAACTGGAATGCCAGTAATACGATTGATAAAAGACACAAAAGCATTACAAATATTTTTGAAGCACTGAAATGTGGTAAAACGCATCACAATGAATAATAATAATTTAATAAATAAGATAAGTAAATAAATAATAAATAATACCACACATCATCCAGTATTTCATATATGATTTGTTCTACGCTGTTTACTTAAAACAAACATTAAAAATGTATACCTTATCATAATTTATTATATATTATTTTGTTCCACATTTTACATATTGTGATTTTATATTTATACTAGATCAAATCAAATATTATTTATCGATGTTATAAATAACAACTTTTTATTTGGACCTATTGTATGTGTTTGCTCTTATTTGGTTATTTAATTTAAAGTATTTTATCATAATCGTTTAGTGCATGCGAGTGTATCGTTATAGAAAATAGTTGTTGACCTAACGCTATTTGAACTGTTTTCTATTGACGACTTCCTCTTACAAATATATTTAGTTTGTTGGCGAAATACGAACGTTATAACCTAAGAGTATATGATTATAAGTTGCGTTTTTCAGTGACGTCACGTGACGCGTGCATTTAGAAGAAACTTTATTACGACATAGATGGTTTAAATTTGGTATTACTCCCAAAGACCGTTGCATGCTGATGTTTTCATTCCTACTATACTACGTCGGTATGGCTATCCTAATGCTCAACGCACTACAACTATATTCGGTCGCTTGATTCCGATAACGAATATGACGTGCTCGTGTCAATGTCGTCTTTTACTTGCCCATCCTGTCAACAGCATTTCCCCACAAAAACAACAACAACTGCCGACGTCACGTCCTCCGATGTTCCAATGAGAGGTCTGCTGCATACTTGGATGACATTGTGGTAAGTTTTCGTTTTCTTCTACCAATAAATTAGTAAATACGTAGTCGTCCATCATTATAATAATGAACATTTCCTTCGTCTAAGAGTAGTCTTACCTCCTAACCACAACTTTGAACACGTAATGCTCTTATCATGCCATCAGAAGTATAGTAATTTCGTCACTCTTATAGTCTTAGCCGTTTAATTTGAATTAGTAACATTGTCGTCTTTGTTGTATGTAGTCGTATCACACCAAAACGACCCTGCTGAACCACGAGTCCCTTCGGCTGACGTAAGGTTGTGCTCGGTAAAGCAAGAGAAGTCCGGTTCCCTAGACGACACCAATGACACTCAACCAGTGACATCTTCTCCGTGTTAAGTGAATGCGGTCCCTGACGTCGAGGAGACGCAGCCTGTCAGCGAGGTGAAGCAACAATAGCCTCGGTTATCCAGACTCCGTGAGGTGGCAGCACTTCTCAGCCCCTCAACTCAGCCTGGGGAATTAATGGGTTACCGTTGTAACCGCCGGGGCGGCTTTACCCCAGATTAGGGTAGATATGCTGATTGGTTCTCAGGAGGAATTTGAAATAACAAATTAAATCAGGATACCTTTTCATCCGATAATGTTGTATTATAAAAATATTCAAAATTAAGCTGATATTAACACAAAAATAATAAGAAATATAAACTTGTAATTGTTTATAAAAACGGAATTACAGCAGTATTAACCAGTATTCATGAGGTGGCAGCATTGTTTCGCCCCACACGGATAACATACAAATATATATGTTTATCAGATAACGTGGTATTATAAAAACTATTCAAATGTAAACTTATATTAACAGAAAATAAATATAAATACAAATTTGCAGTTGTCTATAAAAAATAAGAATAATGGCAGGATTAACCAGTATCCGTGAGGTGGCAGAATTGTTGAGCCCACGTGAATACCATTCAAACGCCGGTAATGTCACCAGACTGTCTTCTCAGCGAAGTTAAACAGCCGAGCGATAGTCGGTTAAGCGAGATTAAATGAAACACTGAAAGAGAGCGTGGAACGCTATGTAGCCTTACAGCGCAACGGCCTATCCCTGATACATATCATTCTGCCAGACCGGAACATTTAAATATGTCACTCATCGACGACTTCGTCACCGAACTTGTCAATCTAAATACCACATCGAGTGGTGAGGAACAATAAGCATATTCACGGATGCATGTCTGCATGTCTACATTGACAGTACTTTCTAAATGTTCATTTTTTTGTTTTACTGGAATAAAATGTGCAAACCGTATCGCTTGTTCTTTATCCCGTTATGACTAGCGTCCACCCAGGTTCCCGTTGGTCACAACAACAGCTTCTGTTTAGTGACGGAAAATCCTCATTAGCTTGTTTTGTTCCAGAAACGTTCAGCTGTTTTATGTTCTTAAGTGATCGACTGCAAGCCATTTAAAATTTGATGACGTTAATAAAAATGTAAAGGTCGACATACTAAAAGGGTCGATTGAAAAATCTAGAACATGTGTAGCATGTGTGACTATCGAACAAAATGCTATAGAGGCTAGTTTAGTTCGACATTAAAGAAAATTCCAGTTTTTCAATTAAATTACGTTCATCAACTAATGTATTTTTATTACTTTCTATCAAGTTCATATGGTCATACATCTGACTAATGAGATGCAGCAAATTATAGCAACATATCTCAAAGGAAACAGCAACAGAAAGGTAGAATAAACTAGTACAATGAACAAGTAAACGCTATCTATGATTGTTTCCTACAATATCTGTCAGGACGTTATGACGTAAATGTTACAATCAGATTATGTGTTACGTTGCAAACTTTAAATACCCACAAAGTTTGAAAGATGGGGTGCTTCGAAATTACAGGTCATACGTTCATTTTACGGTGTCCCTTAAAGTTTGGCGCCTGATATGCATATCGTTTTCGTAGAAACCGTTACATATGCAAACCCGCATATGCACACCCGATTACAGTTGTATATACAAACACTGTTCGTACTGTCGACATCAAAGCGAAGCATCGCGAATGCAATATCGCATTTTCTCATCACATATCATTTGGGCCACTTTCTCTGGGCCACTTTCTCTTCTTAGTAGATGTCGATATAACGTGTAACGGTAGATTTATGAATCAACACGTAATGGTGATAACTGCTTAAATAAGTAATAAATAAAGTTGGACAGCGGCAGAGGTTCTGAGATGCATGTTGCCTTCGGATCTGTTAACATAAGATGGCTACTTTTTTGCACGCTCTACAATAACTGTTTTCATTTTCACGTACAATCAGCTGATGTTGTATGTCGCAGCACATACGTTTCGATAAGTGGAGATAAGAAAACCCTAGACGTATATAAATAACGAACCTGACTTTTGACTCTATAGATCTCTACTTTATTGAAATGGTATTTAGTAGATTATGCTATGCGTGAAGTTGTATTTTTGAGAATAGTTTGATTGAATTGGACAGATAAAATCGGAATATTGTTTCCTTATTTTATAATTTATTTATATTCTTACTTATAATGCTATCTGATAATTTGTTTTGACAACTATCAATATATGGCGACATGGTAGTCAGTCTGCTCAGCGCTGTCACCTTGATACACATGATCACGAATTTCCCTAGCAACATATTTGTTACCTCTTCGTGTTGATCTCCGAGTTACCCCCACACTACAGTTCCGTGCCCTAAACTTCTGTAGGCGCAAGGCTGATAATAATAACTCATATGATATATGTGATCTGTAACGGCTGACACGTGCGTCTTATGTGTTTCCGCGTTAAGTAATTTTTCGATGTTTCTTGACGTGTTTTTGTCATGTCTGAAAACGATTCAGAATATTTAGAAGACGTAAACGACTACCTCGACAAAGTAACACAAATCAACAAAGGAACATCACAAAATCACACAAATCAGCCATCACAGAAGACAATGCGAGCAAAACCATTCATACAGCAGACTGAAAGATTGCCTCCTTTGAAAACGTGAGAGAAACTAAGGAAAAGAAGCAACACAGAAGCAAAGCTGTTCTCCTCTTTGCATTAGTGACGTCGGGAGTGAGGTTGGCTGTGATTACCGTCGTCTTTCTTTTCTTCATTTCTTCATAGAAGCTACGTAGAGAAGAAAAACCTGCCGAGTCTCACTTATCTACAACTATCTCAAGAAAGCCGCCGAGACCAGCAATGAATACCGTGTGGCCACCTAGCGGTTGTAGAGGAGTAGTAAATATCCCTTGAGTCGTAGAAACTTGTAAAACTAAATAGACCGCACGGAAGGTCAAAGAATCGTCACTCGTTATATTATGTTAAACGGCTGTTTTCTTATGTTGTGAATACCTTCAGCCAACTGTTTATATGATATGACTTTGATGATACCGCGTATATGTCAAAACCCTATCATGATTACAAATGACAATAACAGCTCCCGATGTGACAACTATTCACGACTGCAAAACCGACAATGTTTTTTTTTTGCCTACAATTGACATTGTATTGCTTTTATTGAATAATTCGGCACTATCCAGCGCACATTCATGCTTTACAAATAATGCATGTTCGCGCAATGTTGAGGCAGAACAGACGGTGCGGTCGGCATAGTCAATTCAATCTCTGTTTATCGTTCAGTTCAACTGCACGGCGCAGTAACACCTGTCCGTTGCGATTGCGGCTGTAACAAATCACAAAGCTATTTTGGTCCAAAAATATATGTTAAAGAGATATCCTTGTATATTATCCGTATGGGGCGAAACAATGCTGCCACCTCACGAATACTGGGTAATCCTGCCGTAACACGTGTGTACATTTTACACCAATGGGTCATTCCGAGTGAACGCAACTAAAATTCCAGAAATTGGTTGCTGTCATCTCTTAGATTTTTGAACATATCAGCTTGGTGAGAGCCTTTGGTAAGATTAGCAACAACCCAAAGTTTGAGCGTTCTAGCTTAAATAGTTTTCAAGTTACAGCAGTTTGAAATATGAGACTTAGACGTTTTTCGACAGCTTGTTAAAAATAAATAATTGTATTCACAATTCACTAGTCAATATCTTCTGCACTTTTTAGCCTGTGTCAATTACATTGTGTGGAATTGTTCTCCATAATATAAAGATTACAAATGCAATTAGAACATAAATATAGTGTATGAATAATGTGCAGCAACTCGATAAACATCATGATTTATTCAAAATATCACTCGCGGGAGGGTTTTTAGACCCTGATTGTGAGTAAAATACACACACCTTAGACCCAAATTGTACATTATTTGGTACCACAACATACATATGTGCAAATTTGAAAAGTATGGCTGGTCTGGCTGCCTTAATTATGAACCTATACATGTGCAAATATGGTATGCTATTATATTTCTTTAAAAATGACCAACTTCCGAAAGGTCGATGAGGCGTAGCTTGTATTATCACAAATATTTTTCTAGGTGTTAGTTCATTTATATAACTCAAATAACTAGTAAGTCCCAATATCCTTCCGAGCTTCCTTTACCATAAAAAATGGCATACGTCTGGATGCCCCAAATTTAATTTAAAAAATATGTTATATACGAGAGGGTTCTCAGACATTGATTGCAAAGCTAACTATTGATGGTTCAATTAACTGTTGTGTCTATTTGATATATATATATATATATATATATATATATATATATATATATATATATATTGTGTATTATCAAAGCAAATATGGCATGTCTGACTGTCTTAATTATGAATCTACCCATACCCAAATATCATATATGTTATATTTCATTAAAATTAGCAAACGTCCGACCCTAAAAGGTCAATGTAGATTAGAATGTATTGTTATCAAATTTTTATCAGGTATAAACCAATTCTAAGACAAAATAACAAGTAACTTTCAATATCCTTCCTTCTCAAGAAGAATGGGGTCCCACTGATACAACTTTTTAAATAAATTGCTTGTGATATACGAGAGGGTTTTCAGATATTGATTGCAAGCTAAAAATGGATGATTAAATGAAATGTTGTGTGTATTTGATAGATATGCATAACATTGTGTATTATCAGAGTAATATGACTTATTTGACTGTCTTAATTATGAATCTACTAATACCCATATGTTCTACATTTTATATTTCTTTAAAATTAGCAAATTTCCAACCTTAAAAGTTCAATGTGGATTAGAAGGTATTGTTATCAAACTTATACCAAGCATAAACCTGTCCAAAGACTAAATAATAAATAACCCTCGATATTCTTCCATGCTTCCTTGTCAAGAAGAATGGGGACCCATAGATACAGAACAAGACCTTAGTATCAATAAAATGTTATCACTTGCGAGCGGGTTTCAAGCACTGATCTTGAGTTAAACAATAATGTTGTTGGTAATATTTGTAAATATTGCATATCTATGCATATCAGTATACATTCTGAGGGAGTTTTGCTTGAAGCATGTGGCTGGTTTATGCCTGGTAAAGGTTTGATAACAATACCTTCTAATCCACATTGACATTTTAGGGTCGGAAATTTGCTAATTTTAAAGAGATATAAAAATGTAGGTCATTTGGATATGTGTAGATTCATAATTAAGACCATCAGGCTTGTCAAATTGCTCTGATAATACACAATGTTATGCATTTATTATATCAAATACACACAACAGTTCACTGAACTTGCAATCAATGTCTGAAAACCCTCTCGTATATGACAAGCAATTTATTTAAAATGTTGTTTTCCATTCGTCTTGAGAAGGAAGCATGGAAGGATATTGAGAGTTACTTGTTATTTTGTCTTAGAATTGGTTTATGTCTGGTAAAAAATTGATACATATACCTTCTAATCTACATTGACCTTTTATGGTCGGAAGTTTGCTAATTTTAATGAAATATAAAACATATGATATTTGGGTATGTGTAGATTCATAATTAAAACAGTCAGGCATGCCACATTTGCTTTGATAATACACAATATTATGCATATATATCAAATAGACACAACAATTAATTGAACCATCAATATTTAGCTTGCAATCATTGTCTGAAAACCGTCTCGTATATAAACGATTTTTAAAATTAAATTTGGGGCATCCAGACGTACGCAATTTTTGTGGTAAAGGAAGCTCGGAAGGATATTGGGACTTACTAGTTATTTGAATTATAGAAATGAACTAACACCTAGAAAAGGTTTTGTGATAATACAAGCTACGCCTCGTCGACCTTTTTGGGTCGGAAATTGGTATTTTTAAGAAATATAATAACGTACCATCTTTGCCCATGCATAGATTCATAATTAAGGCAGCCAGACCTGCCATATTTCTCAGATTTGCACATATTTATGTTTTGGTACCAAATACGTACAATTTGGGTCTACGGTATGTGTATTTTGCTCACAATCAGGGTCTAAAAACCCACCGCGAGTGATATTTTGAATAAATCATGATGTTTATCGACTTGATGCACATTAACCGTACACTATATTTGTGTTCTAATTGTAGTTATGTAATCTTTATATTATAGAGAACAACTCCACACAATATTGACACAGGCTAAACAGTGCAGAAGATATTGACTAGTGAACTGTGAATAACATTATTTATTTTTAACAATCTGTCGAAAACGTCCCAAATTTCAAACTGCCGTAAAGTGAAAACTATTTAAGATAGAACGCTCAAATTTTGGATTCTTGCTAATCTTACCAAAGCTTCTCACCATACTTCATCTATTCATGTGTTTATATAATGAAGTTACAGCTTATTAGACAGTATTGCCTGACAGAATATCGCCCGATCCGTTGTGCGCGATAATTAACCAGACCATACAGAACTATTCCCTCTTGTTGTCTGTAAGTGTATTTAAGTGCCACCGATTTGAAAATAATAACTTATCTGCATAATAGTTTCCATCTTCTAGAGGAGTTTTTGATGGGTAGAAACGTATAACTTAGAACGGAGGGTTATGCTGTGCAGGTGCACCCGTATGCGATAGAATACGTTGCTCCATCGAGCCGTTGGGGGTCCTTAATTATCAGTAATGAAAATGGCAACATAACGTAAATACCCTATGACAGCAGACAAGATAAGTGCATGCCTATTTTACATTATAAATATTACTTATAATAGCACATTTTGTGTATACGCAAATAAGATTTTACGTAACGCTTTATTTGGTTCGTGTGGTTTTTATGTGTCTTGATTTTATGTCGTTTTTATTCTGGTTCTTTATTGGTTTGTAACTACACATCTCTCAGAAACGCATACTTACGACACCTGTACCACGAACTGTTACGTTCACCAGGTATATTGATGTGACGGCTATAGTAGGTCATGTTGCTAAGTTGAATGAGAACAAAACAATAAAAGACGTGAATAACTGCCTTGTTCCAAGTCTTGTTCTTCTCTCTCCGCGGCAAGTTTTATTAATGAAGGGTGAAGTGGGCGTTCACTACATACATCATGACGACATATCTTACATCTTCGCCTGATAGGAGTCGCCACCCAACATTCATCATTGATTCACTTGTGACGGGACTCTTGCGGGAAACCGTAAACACGGACCAAACAACGTCAACTTAAAATTATATGGACGCACGCAACGTTGTTAATCAACTGGGTAGAATAGGTTAGCAGTTTCGTCTGTGAGCAGGAGGAATGCATTAATGCTTGTGTTATTTGCCAACATGTCTTGTTAACATGTACACTGTCATAGCGTTGAATAGTATATATATATATATATATATATATATATATATATATATATATATATATATATATATATGACTTTAAAAATTCCAGGAGGTTAGAATTTGCAACTCATGTGTACGCCCGTTGCAACTTTGACAAAAGGTCACGCAGGTGACTCGTTTCCGAACCGTTTTGAGCGACATTTAACAAGAACATACACAACTGAGTCCCACCTCGTTATTCTTTACGGATTCAAAGTTAAAACAACAGCAATATGCAAACAAATCGGCAATAATCAATTATCTCAAGAATAGTTCCAAACTTCCAGATTATATTTTGTCGGGTGAAACCCTATGATACTTGCAACGGATGTTTCTACTGTGGAAATTACGCCCGAATAAATGCGAAGGAATACGTTTCAGTCATTTGGGAGCGGATGTCCAATGTCAATGGCAAAATAACATAACAATCACTATGGCGCAGGCAAGACATGCGTTCCATATAACGACTGATGTCGCTACATATTGTCAATTATCAACATCTTGTTTGGGTTTGCTGAAAAAGTGACACATCGTCAAACACCATTCGCATATTCGTTTAATATATTGAATAGCAAGTCAAATGTGAAAATGGATAATACCTATTGTTCGCCCAGCTAAACGGAACTCTTTGTTGAAAAAAGTTTTTCGAATGTTTCAGTGCTAAACAATGTTGATACCACAAACACAACGCATTTCGGGACGAAAACGTTTTCTCCAGAAGAGTTTCTACATAGTACACTTCGTGATATTCTGTTGAGACATCAGTTAAGCAAAAAGTGTCTTTTTAGTCGCTTTGGTGGATACGACGTGGCGGATGTTTAACAATAAACGCATACTCTAACATCAAACCAATCTCAGCGGTATACAATTAGACATGGCACTTCAATGTAGACGATATGGACGTGTCCTACACCTGCACATAATGGGTGTTTCTCCGAACGTCACAACTTGTTTTAACGGCATAACTGATGGTGCGTCACAGAATCCCCAAATAAGTAGGCACGTTAATAAGTTCGAGCATTAATAGTCGCGGCGCAACCGTTAAATACTTGGGCTTCACGCAGATAGACGACTGTCTTCACAACAAACGACCGAGAAGAACCTGACTGCATCAACAAGAGCAAGTGGCAAGATGTCTCTCTTCCTGCCTTTCGTTGTCATCGTCGCATGTGTAGATCTTACGCTCGGTGCATGCTTTCTAGGTATGTACATTTTCTTTTTGTGACATATACACTTTTTTTTACTTTTGCGAAACGTATTTAATCTGTTTTTTTATATTTCAAACCATGCTTACGAGATTGGGAATTTGTGGTGAAATTCGAACGCACTTCATATTTGCATAAATAACGGTATTTTTCTGTGTATTTATTATATCATTTCGTTAATTCGGTAATTCAACATATGTCCAGGTGTATTAATGTTTGACAGTAATAATAATAATAAAATACTTATATAGCGCCCGATCTATTAAAAATTGCTCTCGGGCGCTTTACAAACATATACATGGTCAGATATAATAACATATAAAGAAATAAAAGCGTAAAACACCTAAAATACAGTCTCTAAAACATGTTAAGATAACATTTTAGATAATTAGGATCACATAATAAAAATTATGTAAAAGTACTTTACATTTATTAATTGAAACGAAAACAAAATTGTTCTACAGAAACGCCGAGCAGACCGTGACAGTTTGTGCGGCCGGTACGAACAAAAGGCAGGCTGTGAGGTAGATCGTCGAGTTCTGTTTATGTGCAGCTAATTAACTCATTCAAGTAGTCCGGCCCTAGCCCATTCAATGCACAACACGTAAATAGCAGCACTTTGTAGGTCGGTCTGAAATGAATTGGTATTGCAATTTAGACATATATTGAGACCAAAATAGCTTTGTGATTTGTTCCAACCGCAAGCGCAACGGACATGTGTTACTGCTCCGTGCACTTGAAATTAACGATAAACTGAAATTCAGAAATTTATTTCACTATGCCGACCACACGGCCTCAACAGTGCGCAAACAATCACTATATGTAAAGCATGAATATGCGTCGGATAGTGCCGATTTATTCAATTAAAGCAATGAAATATCAGTTGTAGGCAAACAACATTATCACCTTGCAGTCATATGTGGTGAATATTTTTCACATCGGTAACCATTTTTGCCATTTGTAATCATGATGGGGTTTGGACATATACGCAGTATATCTAGAACATCAATGTAATATAGTATACACAGTTGGCAGCAGTTATTCATAACATTAGAAAAACAGCCGTTTCACATAATATAGAGAGTTGTGAGACGACATGACGATGGTATTCTTTGACCTACCGTGCGGTCTATTTAGTGTTGCAAGTTTCTATGACTCAAGCGAACTTTATTATTCCTCTGCAACAGCTTGGCGGCTTTCGTGAGATAGTTGTAGATAAGTGAGATTCGGTTGGTTTTCTTGTCTACTTAGCTACTGTTAAACTAACAAAGACGATGATAATCACAGCCAACCTCCTGACGTCAGTAATGCAAAGAGGAGAACAGCATGGCTTCTGTGGTGCTTCTTTTCCTAAGTTAATCTCAAGTCTTCAAAGGCGGCCATCTATCAATCTGCTGTATGAATAGTTTTGCTCGTATTGTCTTCTGTGATGGCTGATTTGTGCGCCCGATTTAGCGATGTTCCTCTGTTGATTTGTGTTCCTTTGTCAAAGTAGTCGTCTACGTCTTCTTAATATTGTGAAGCGGTTTCAGACATAAGAAAAATTCGCCAAGAAGCATAAAAAGATAACTAAACACGGCAACACTCCAGCCGTTGCAGATCATACATATCATATGAGTTATTATTACCAGGCTTGCGCCTACAGAAGTCTGGGGCAGGGAACAATAGTGTGGGGTAAATCTGAGATCAACACGAAGAGATAACAAATATTTTGCTATGGAAATCCATGATCATGTGTATCAAGGTGAGAACCCGTGGCGATTTTACAAATACATGTGTTATGATAGTCCTTGTCGGTGACAGCGCTGAGCAGACTGACAACCACGTCGCCATATATCGATAGTTGTCAAAGGAAATTACCAGCCAGTTTTATAAGTAAAATGATCAATAAATTGTGAAATAAGGAAACAATATTCCGATTTGAACAGTCCAATTCAATCAAACTATTCTCAAAAATTACAACTTCACGCAATACATAATCTTCCTAATATCATTGCAATAAAGTAGAGATATATTGTGTCACAAGTCAGGTTCGTTATTTATATACGTCTAGGGTTTTCTTTTCTCGACGTATCGAAACTTACATACTGCGACACACAACATCAACTGGTTGTACGTGAAAAAGGAAAATAGTTATTGTAGAGCATTCAAAAAGTAGCCATCTTCTGTTAACAGATCCGAAGGCAAGATGCATCTTATCGAGCGAATGTCTAAACGGGGGAACCTGCTCCCAGAACCTTTGCCGCTGTCCACCTTTCTACATCGGATCCCACTGCGAAACACGTAAGAGCATACTTATTTAAGCAGTTATCACCATTACGTGTTGTATCGTAAACCTACCATTGCATGTTGTATCTAAATCTACGAAGTAGGGAAAATGGTCCACGGTTTGCTATGATCTACACCCCAACAACCTTAATCATATGTGATGATGAAAATGCGATATTGTCCAATAAAATAATACTCCAAACACGGACAACACGCACTTGATTCATCGTTGGCGTTGATTCGCTTTGATGTCGACAATACGAACAATGTTGGTATACAAAACTGTAATCGGGTTTGCATATGTGGGAAAACTGTAAGGGCTTCTACGAAAACGATATGCCTATCAGGCGCTAAACTTTAATGGACACCATAAAATGAACGTATGACTTCTGTAATTTCGAAGCACCCCATCTTTCAAACGTTGTACGTATTTAAAGTTTGCAACTTATCATATAATCTGATATTAAAATTTACATCATAACGTCTTTACAGATATCGCAGGAAACAATCTTTGTCTGCCTATGCCTGTTCGTTGTACTAGTTTATTATACCTCTCTGTTGCTGTTTCCTTTTAGATATTTTGCTATATTTCGCAGCATCTGATTAGTCCGATGTATGACCATATGAACTCGACAAAACATAATAAAAATAAATTCGCTGATGAACGTAATTTAATTGAGTAACTGAATTTTTTTTAATATCGACTCTATGAACAAAACTTGCCAAGATATATTTTGTTCCTGAAGAAAATTTTTTCCATTAATGCAGGTTTTACTATTAAATTTACCCGTGCTTTTCAATTTTGTCGATTATAGTATTTATAAAAATGGTGTCTACACAATCTTTAAAAGAATAATTTCATAAATTTGTGCGAACAACTTAGCGGTTACATTGCTTCTAGTAACCTATTTCTTATCGTTTTCTACTATGTAACTGTGTTGATGCGAAATCATAGTAGTGCAATAATTATTCCAGATATGTGCGGTAAAACGTTTTCTTATGGAATTGCTGTATGGTTATTTTTGCTAGTGTAGAAAACAGCACATATAAATCAGCTAACAAAACCACGACAGGTCGATTAAAAGGACAAAGACAACCACATACGAAAATAGGTGTTGATAGCAAACATATGCATGAATATTAGCTTCTTGGCTAAACCCGTGATTACGATAACTTGTTCTGTGATTAATACTATTTTGAGAAATGTCCACAAATAACTAGAATTAATCAAATTGCAAATATCGAACGAATTAGCCATTCAAACGATAACATACGGCCAATATCAACATTACAACGTTACGATGCATCAGTTTAAGCCTGTTATGTGATTTCTCGCGTTGCAGCGTTTCAGTGTAAAACAGACACCGACTGTCTTCACGATGGCAACTGCACGAAATGTTCCCAGTACTTCAGGGCGAGTTGCGAGTGTGCCGCTGGTTACGGGGGAGCCAATTGTGGTAAGTGGCGAACGAGTTTTCAATCAGCAATGACGGACTGGTGTCAGTGATAACCGATTAATAACATAAATAACGACGTCGTCAACGGATACGTTCTTCAGTAATATCATAAATATATACAAGGGTCATCACTAAAGCAAAATTCGGGGACACAATTAGTGTGGGAACACCAGTTCTAGAATAATTTTTTTCCAAATAGTAATATTCATTCCTATTTTTCTTGTACAAAATACGTTCTTTGTATTTATTCATCAGATGCGCTTCTTGCAATAAAAATTGGTGTCGACATTGTCAACATAAAAACAGGCAAATATATTGCGGTCGGCAGAGAAATGGCGTACTGTTACTATTGTCTTATTCTTAGTGCATGACGTATAAATGTGTATTTATATACCGGCACCTTATTGAATTTATTCTGATTTGAATCTCCGAATATTCATAAATGTGACCTCGACGTAAACATTGTTTATCACACAAACGTTCCTGGTGTTAAGTGTTTTATGTGTTACATATCAAAATATCATTAGTAAACTACATAAGATATCCCTTTACGAAATGTATGACTTTTATATAAAAGTGTTATTGTTCTTGCATACGCATTGATAGGGTAATTATGCTTTGTATAATAATTTATGGCAAACTTTTTTTTTCAAATATGGAAATATGTATGCGCTATATGTATATATTTTTTTAGATGTATATATAAATATATATATTGCTTACTTGCATTCATGTTTTCTCAACAAGGAATTATTCAAATCGGAGTTACCGAAATGATTGAACCAACGACAAAATTACCGAGTAAGTACTGATACAACTGGGATGCGCAGACAGGAGACCTGCCACATTTTGGGGATGGCAATCTGTATTTATGACGTAAAATTATGAAAGAATCTGTATCAATCTGCATCAGTTAACCAATATGCGCATAACATAACAACACATGAATACAACATATGAAGCATATAAACACATAATGTCATGTAATACAAACGTTGTTTATTTGTAAAAAGAAAGCTGAAATTTCGGCAAACACGCACATATAATTATTGATACATCTGTCAGTTATTATACGCCAAACAACACCTACAATTAATGTAATAGCAATTATCTTAACAATGTAAAAAAAGTTGAAAGATAAACTTCTATGACATTAGCCAACAAATTCAAAACAATCTATTCTACTCTTGATGCACTGTAATGATTTATACATTGCACTAACATAATCATTACCCTTTTCAAAATATCATGTATCTGTTCATTAACTGACAAGTTGAATAGAGTAACACCTTTCTTTTTCGATCGACTGTAATCCAAGCCTGTGTGGTGCAGGCTACAATTACTAGAACAAATGTTGTTGACATGCATCTTTTTAGCTGTTATATGTTCTGCTGATAAGACTTGCCAAATGTGAATGAATTAGATCAAACCTATGTTGGCACTGCGTTGAATATTTACCAGATGGCACCTCGATTAACGCCATGTGTCTCAATATGTACTGAGCGATACTAAGGAACCTGTCAGATACGGCGTTGCAAGAATAGGTCTCCATTGTCCAGGCAACAAAATGCTTGATTGATTTAATTCCTGCTTTTGTCTGTGAATTTGACTTATTGAATGGATTATCGAATGTTTAAAGTGCAAGACACATCACGCCGACTAGTCATTTCAGTCGGTTTGATGTCCGTTCGTTTAGGTAATTTCAACGGAGGCGGGCAGGAAATAATGCACTTATGTACTGCTAATAACGTCAATAATAACAACTAAAATAACACTTCGCCAATTAGGCGAAAAAGTTTTTTATTTATTTTCGCCAAATAGCGAACTGTATCGCTTATGGCGCAATTGACGATCGGCAGCGCTAGCCTAGTAGATTGCACCTGTTAAGCAGCCGCTGTTTTCAGAACTAAAATTTAGGAGCGCATTACCTTTTCCACGCTACAATAAATTAATTGGTGGTTTATTTTGTTCTTTTCGAATATATTTACTTAGTCATTAACAATACAAGTTTATTGTATTATTCTGTATAGTTTTGTGACGCATACAAAAACGGCAAAATCCCTATCGGATTAGGGTAATCCGTATCATGTGGCAGGTCTGCAGACATCAACATTAGCAAAAGGGTCCAACAACAAACACGTATAGATTATTTTAAAGCCAGTTGGATATATATTTTCAAATTGCCGCGATTTCCTGTTAGCGACGCTACTCATAACTTTAATCTGAGAAATGAAAGAAGTATAAATTTGTGTGTGTGTATATAAATATATTTATATACATAAAAAAATATATATATATATATATATATATATATATATATATATATATATATATATATATATATATATATATAGTTTCTGACCTTAGATTAAAAAAAATGAAATGCACGATGTTAAATCATTCAACACATCACAAGGCGGTTGACACCAACACTTTTGCTTTCACGGATTTCACAACCTCGGGAATGTTAATTAGTGTCTTTCGGATGTGAATATTTTTTATGCGATATTTAACTTCGTTCTAAGATGTATGCATCAGATAGATGTATACATTTTACAAAATTTTGTGAAATTCACAAATATCTGTAAATGCTTAGCTACATGGTATTACATCATTTGCAGATTGTCATGGCGACGCTGACTGTCCAGATGGACAAAGGTGCATGGACACACCTATATACGGTTATGTGTGTTTGGAGATGATTTCAGAGCGAGTACCAAATATGTTGTGAGTGATGATATATAGCGAACATAACCGTTACATCTTTATCTTTAACAATTTGTCGTAGTTATTCTACATATATGTGCATGTGTGCGTGTGCGTGTGCGTGTGCGTGTGCGTGTGCGTGTGCGTGTGCGTGTGCGTGTGCGTGTGCGTGTGCGTGTGCGTGTGCGTGTGCGTGTGCGTGTGCGTGTGCGTGTGCGTGTGCGTGTGCGTGTGCGTGTGCGTGTGCGTGTGCGTGTGCGTGTGCGTGTGCGTGTGCGTGTGCGTGTGCGTGTGCGTGTGCGTGTGCGTGTGCGTGTGCGTGTGCGTGTGCGTGTGCGTGTGCGTGTGCGTGTGCGTGTGCGTGTGCGTGTGCGTGTGCGTGTGCGTGTGCGTGTGCGTGTGCGTGTGCGTGTGCGTGTGCGTGTGCGTGTGCGTGTGCGGTGCGTGTGCGTGTGCGTGTGCGTGTGCGTGTGCGTGTGCGTGTGCGTGTGCGTGTGCGTGTGCGTGCGTGTGCGTGCGTGTGCGTGTGCGTGTGCGTGTGCGTGTCGCGTGTGCGTGTGCGTGTGCGCGTGTGCGTGTGCGTGTGCGTGTGCGTGTGCGGTGCGTGTGCAGTGTGCGTGTGCGTGTGCGGTGCGTGTGCGTGTGCGTGGCGTGTGCTGTCAGCGTGTGCGTGCGTGTGCGGTGCGTGTGCAAGGTGCAAGTGCGTGCGTGTGCTAGCATGCGTTGCGTGTGACGTGTGCGGTGCGTAGGTGGCGTGGCGTGTGCGGTGCAGTGCGGTGCGTGTGCGTGTGCGTGTGCGTGTGCGTGGCTGGCAAGGCATGGCAGTGCGTGCGGGCAGTGGGTGGCGGTGCAGAGGCAGCAGTGCGTGTGCAGTGTGCGTGTGCGTGTGCGTGTGCGTGCGTGTGCAGTGCTGGCGTGTGCGTGTGCAGTGTGCAGTGCTGTGCGTGTGCGTGTGCTAGTGCTGTGCATGTGCGTGTGCGTGTGCAAGGTGCTGTGCTATGCGGTGCAGGCAAGGTAGGCGAGTGCGTGGGTGTGCGTAGTGCGTGGCAAGTGTCGTGTGCTGTGCGTTGCGTGGCGTGTGCGTAAGTGCGTGTGCGTGTGCGTGTGCGTGTGCGTGTGCGTGTGCGTGTGCGTGTGCGTGTGCGTGTGCGTGTGCGTGTGCGTGTGCGTGTGCGTGTGCGTGTGCGTGTGCGTGTGCGTGTGCGTGTGCGTGTGCGTGGCATGGCGTGCGGTGCGTGCGTGCAGTGCTGGCTGTGCGTAAGGCAGTGCGTGTGCGTGCAGATGGTGCGCGCGCGTGCGCGTGCGCGTGCGCGTGCGCGTGCGCGTGCGCGTGCGCGTGCGCGTGCGCGTGCGCGTGCGCGTGCGCGTGCGCGTGCGCGTGCTATCACTTTAACTGATATCATGCTTGCACTGTATTCACTTGAGAACGCCTATCTGGCTTGAACTATTACGACATGAGCTGTTATCCTACTTGAACAGTCATTATTTGAAATGTTATGTTACCTGAATTATCATCACTTGATCTCGTATACTGTTTGATCTGTCATCCTACTGGAAGTTTTCATTTTAACTGTTATCACGTTTGAAATGTAATCACTCTTAATGTTAATTTGCATGAATCATTGTCAGTTGAATAATTACGCTGCTTGAGTTGTTGCAATCTGAATAGTTCTCCTGCTTGAAGTGTCAATGCTAGAAAATATACGCACTTTGTTTCCATTTTTCCTTAATGTAACTCGTCTCGTAAACACTAAATCACGCCTCTTCCAGAATACCTGATATGAAAGAAGGCATAGATGTAGACTGTGTATTCTACAGAACAGGCTGTGTAGATGGTAAAGTGTAAAATGTTATGAGCATTGAAAGCAGACAGAACATATCCAAGAGTAGTATCCTTCTGATATATAGATGTCGATAATAATAAACACGAAGCGGTGATTCACGTTTTGTTCATGTCGTTGTTGTTTTACTGATAGTCACACGTTATTGATAGTCACACGTTACTGATAATCACACGTTACTGATAGTCACATGTTACCGATAGCCACATTTTACTGATAGTCACACGTTACTGATAATCACACGTTACTGATAGTCACATGTTACCGATAGCCACATTTTACTTATAGTCACACGCTACTGATAGTCACACGTTACTGATAGTCACATGTTACTGATAGTCACACGTTACTGACAGTCACGCGTTACTGATAGTCACACTTTACTGATAGCCACACGTTACCGATAGTCACACGTTACTGATGGTCACACGTTACTGATATTTACACGTTACTGATTGTCCCACATTACTGATGGTCACACGTTACTGATATTTACACGTTACTAATTGTCCCACATTACTGATAGTCACACGTTACTGATAGTCACACTTTACTGATAGTCACACTTTACTGATAGATACACGTTACTGATAGTCACACTTTACTGATAGTCACACGTTACTGATAGTCACACTTTACTGATTGGCACACGTTACTGATAGTCACACGTTACTGATAGTCACACTTTACTGATAGTCACACTTTACTGATAGATACACGTTACTGATAGTCACACTTTACTGATAGTCACACTTTACTGATAGATACACGTTACTGATAGTCACACTTTACTGATAGTCACACGTTACTGATAGTCACACTTTACTGATTGTCACACGTTACTGATAGTCACACGTTACTGATAGTCACACTTTACTGATAGTCACACTTTACTGATAGATACACGTTACTGATAGTCACACTTTACTGATAGTCACACTTTACTGATAGATACACGTTACTGATAGTCACACTTTACTGATAGTCACACGTTACTGATAGTCACACTTTACTGATTGTCACACGTTACTGATAGTCACACGTTACTGATAGTCACACTTTACTGATTGTCACACGTTACTGATAGTCACACTTTACTGATTGTCACACGTTACTGATAGTCACACATGCTACACACGTGAAGATCTTTCAGTCGACCTTTATAGTATGTCCACCTTCATATTTTTATTAACTTCGTCAAATTTAAAATGGCTTGCAGTCAATCACTTAAGAAGCTAAAACAGCGGAACGTTTCTGGAATAAAACAAGCTAATGAGGATTTTCCGTCATTAAACAGAAGCTGTTGTTGTTAAAGGTAGAGATTGCGCTGACAACCACTGGAGAGGGGTGGTTCACCAATGCATTCTCTCGGGTGGAGAAAGGCGTCAATATCCAGGGATTCGTCGATGACCATACGAAAATTGACACCTTTGTTTTGCGTTTTTAATAATAATATTAAAAATATTAAAAATATACCGTGACGCTGTGCTTGTCAAATTATGGTGACAAGTGCTGTAAATTATATGTTCTTATGTTTGGGCTGTGGTTGTTCAGCCGCTTCACTCCCCCTTTAAAGGTAGAGATTACGTTGACACCCACTGGAGAGGAGTGGTTCACCAATCAATTTTCTCGGGTGGAGAAAGGCGTTAAAAGTCCAGGGATTCGTCGATGACCGTATGAAAATAACTGACACCTTTATTTTGCGTTTTTAACCTTGCCATTTGGTGTTTTAAGAACAGCGACACTATGTAGATAATCCATCGTCGTAAATTTACCTCTGCTCAAAATCAATGAGTGATAAAGAGTGAAGATAAGATATGTGTCAGTATTGGAGTGTGGGATTGTTAGCTTGTGGTTGTCATGTGGTGTGTCTGATGAATTGCATTGGGAAATGTCATTTTGACAAGGCCATTTATGACCTTGTACATCATACAAACCTTGTCAACATGTTGTCTGCTTTGTAGCTTTAGAACGACATCGGAAATTCCGTCTGTACCATCGCGATGTAAGATTTCAGCTTCATCCGACGTGGTTCCCAAACTACTGAGGAATACTCGACTCGTGGACGGGCTAGAGTTGTGTAGCAACGTATTTGAATGGCGGCTGTGCATCCTTTCAGGTTTTTGTATATATGAAGACGATCGTCTTGTTGCCTTTGTTGTGGTATGACTGTTGTCACATGACAATGTGGATGGTGGCACAACAACAAAGTTACTAATTATTTTCGTAATAAAAGTGACCAACGGGAACCTGGGTGGACGCTAGTCATAACGGGATAAAGAACAAGCGATACGGTTTGCACATTTTATTCCAGTAAAACAAAAAAATGAACATTTAGAAAGTACTGTTAGTGTAGACATGCAGACATGCATCCGTGAATATGCTTATTGTTCCTCACCACTCTCTGTGGTATTTAGATTGACAAGTTCGGTGACGAAGTCGTCGATGAGTGACATATTTAAATGTTCCTGTCTGGCAGAATGATATGTATCAGGGATAGGCCGTTGCGCTGTAAGGCTACATAGCGTTCCACGCTCTCTTTCAGTGTTTCATTTAATCTCGCTTAACCGACTATCGCTCGGCTGTTTAACTTCGCTGAGAAGACAGTCTGGTGACATTACCGGCGTTTGAATGGTATTCACGTGGGCTCAACAATTCTGCCACCTCACGGATACTGGTTAATCCTGCCATTATTCTTATTTTTTATAGACAACTGCAAATTTGTATTTATATTTATTTTCTGTTAATATAAGTTTACATTTGAATAGTTTTTATAATACCACGTTATCTGATAAACATATATATTTGTATGTTATCCGTGTGGGGCGAAACAATGCTGCCAC
>JAODUO010000813.1:232500-234840 GCA_025642075.2 Ridgeia piscesae | reverse complement strand
AGAGAGAGAGAGAGAGAGAAAGAAAAAGGAAAGAGAGAGAAAGAGAGAGAGAGAGTGGGAGAGAGAGAGAGAGAGGGGGAGAGAGCGAGAGAGGAGAGAGCGAGGGGCGAGAGGGGAGGAGCAGGAAGAAGACAGACAGAGAAAGAGAGGAGAGAAAAAAAAGACAGAAAACAAGAGAGAGACAGGAGACAGAGACTATCTGTTCCATTACCATGGGTTCTCTGTTCATCTGTTTCTTCGACTCTCGGGGGAGGAACGGAAGCACTCTCTGAGACTCCTCCTAGTCTACACCCCTGTGCAAACACCTCAGCCTCACCAACACTCACTTTTATCACACCTATCTGTTATGCACAACAACTCAAACTTAGGATGGAACTATCGATTACATACAACTATATTCATATGGAACAAACCTGTCGATTACATAAACAACACTCAGGTCAGACATGTCTATTGTATACAAAAAAGCAGAAAAAAATAACAGAATAAGTTGTCATCACATAATGAACTTGTATTCTGCATTTACCATCACATGACTGTCACATTTTCCTGTATTCTCTTCTCATTACTTCACTGGACCAACTATTGTCACGTTACTGTCACTTACATACTTACATTATCCCTTTCTTGTCAATCCTTACTTACTTGTGCCATATTCACTTACTCATGTATTTACACTGTGGCGTACTAAATTGTCGAAGCTATTTAATAGTGCCATACTCTACGGTCAAAGTATAATTACACCGTGCCATACCCCTGTCACATGATGTACCATTGTGCTGTACTCTTTTTCACATGCCCTCAAATTGTGCTTTTAATTCTCTCACATGCTGTACTTACATTGTGTCATTCTGTCAAATGCTGTACACATTGTGCCGTACTCAATGATAGACTTCTTTGGGATAAACAACATTATCATCCTATTTGCAAAAAGAAAACAGAAACTTACTTGGATCTCACCTAACCAAAGAGACAAGAAACAAATTGACCACCTTCTCATCAGTGGCAAGTGGCGAAAATCCTTACAAGATATACGTTTTAGAAGAGGAGCGGATGTTGGCAGCGATCAACACCTTGTTGTCAAACACATCAAACTGAAGCTTGAACTAACACCTTATCTTTAAATGGGTTTAATGTTCCAAGTGGTGTGGTGGTTGGGTGTGTGTGTGTGTGTGTGTGTGTGTGTGTGTGTGTGTGTGTGTGTGTGTTGTTGTGTGTGTGTGTGTGTGTGTGTGTGTGTTGTGTGTGTGTGTGTGTGTGTGTGTGTTTGTGTGTTTGTGTGTGTGTGTGTGTGTGTGTGTGTGTGTTTGTTGGGTAAATACATGTTTTTATGTGAAATACAACAGCGATTAAAAATCAAAAAGTACCGAAAACTGCACACCTGTCACACCATGTCACACTGTCACTGCACGGGCTGGAAGCAGCCACAGTTAACAGCTTCCTTGACAGTGTGACATCACTTTTATTTACTGAGGGGAGAAGGGGTTTAAGAGGGAGGGAGGGACAAAATGGGAAAAGGGGCATGAAAGGGACACTGAAAGGAACAGTGAAAGGGAGAGGATGAGAGAAAGGGAGGGATGGAATGAGACAGAAGAGGGAGAGAGAGAGAGAGGTTGGAGAAGGAGACAGAGAGAGGGAGAGATACAGAGACAGACAGTGATGGGGAAGGAGGGTATGTGTCCAGTAGTAGTACTGAAACAAGTATGTGACTGGGACAATCTGCAGTCTCGTCCACATAGAAAGGTACTTGACCTGACTCAGTCACATCACCAGGCTCTTAACTGGTACATGTACTGACCAAGCAGTGCAGTAAACATGACTGACCAGCTAGTCAACGAAGAAGAGATCAATCAAATATTGGCCATTGTCAACCTTTTGACCATGATTAGGAGCTGTTTTTTTTTACACAACTGGATAATACGGAACCAGGGTTGGGGCAAATTCATATGTGTTAAATACGCCACTATTCATGCTACTCATGACAAGAGTATTGTTAATGAAAATCATACATGGTATTTTCAACTGTAGATGCTTGTTATAACAAGCATAGAAACGGTATTCTTGCAGCTGTTGATATGCTATAATTTTATATTATACATATACCTTATATTCTTTTTATTTCGTTCCTTCTGCAATGTTTTGATTGTAGGTTAAAATAAAATGAAATAAATAACACGAGGTAAAGACAAGAGGTTAAAGGTAGCCACTAATAGACATGAAGCCAACATTGTTTTGTCTATCCAAATACAGTTCTTCAATAACATCTTGAAACATATCATACACATAATAATGATGAACACGTACCTGGTAGACTCTCTCTTTAAGTGACATGTACAGTCA
>JAODUO010000813.1:202500-227500 GCA_025642075.2 Ridgeia piscesae | reverse complement strand
TACGTCAGTTATTAATGTCAAATCTATAGTGATCATAACTTTTTATTGACATAATTGTCTAACATAAATGGTTTAATTTATTTACGTTATGTTACGTATGAGCCTTACTGACTGAGTACGACTTATCACTGTCGTAGGATTGTCGGAGTATGATATTTCACCGTTGAGGCGGCCACTGGCACTGACGACGGAGTCTGCAGTACAGCTGCAAGGTAGGCAGTAATGTGTCACTTTGGTTGTGTGACTATTATAGTTTTCCAAAGTGCGAGGATTGTTTGGGATGTGGGAGGGTGACACGAGGAAGGTGGGCGTGGTACATTGATTAAGGTGGGCCGGGGGACACGTAGGATGTGGAGGGTGACACGAGGAAAATGGGCGTGGTACAATGATGAAGGTGGGCCGGGCGACACGTGGGATGTGGGAGGGTGACACGAGGAAGATGGGCGTGGTACAATGATGAAGGTGGGCCGGCGACACGTGGGATGTGGGAGGGTGACACGAGGAAGGTGGGCGTGGTACAATGATGAAGGTGGGCCGGGCGACACGTGGGATGTGGGAGGGTGACACGAGGAAGATGGGCGTGGTACAATGATGAAGGTGGGCCGGGCGACACGTGGGATGTGGGAGGGTGACACGAGGAAGATGGGCGTGGTACAATGATGAAGGTGGGCCGGGCGACACGTGGATGTGGGAGGGTGACACGAGGAAATGGGCGTGGTACAATGATGAAGGTGGGCCGGGCGACACGTGGGATGTGGGAGGGTGACACGAGGAAAATGGGCGTGGTACAATGATGAAGGTGGGCCGGGCGACACTTGGGATGTGGGAGGGTGACACGAGGAAGTGGGCGTGGTACAATGATGAAGGTGGGCCGGGCGACACTGGGATGTGGGAGGGTGACACGAGGAAGATGGGCGTGGTACAATGATGAAGGTGGGCGGCGACACTGGATGTGGGAGGGTGACACGAGGAAGATGGGCGTGGTACAATATGAAGTTGGGCGGGCACGTGGGATGTGGGAGGGTGACACGAGGAAGGTGGGCGTGGTACAATGATGAAGGTGGGCCGGGCGACACGTGGGATGTGGGAGGGTGACACGAGGAAAATGGGCGTGGTACAATGATGAAGGTGGGCCGGGCGACACGTGGGATGTGGGAGGGTGACACGAGGAAATGGGCGTGGTACAATGATGAAGGTGGGCCGGCGACACGTGGATGTGGGAGGGTGACACGAGGAAGATGGGCGTGGTACAATGATGAAGGTGGGCCGGGCGACACTTGGATGTGGGAGGGTGACACGAGGAAATGGGCGTGGTACAATGATGAAGGTGGGCCGGGCGACACTTGGGATGTGGGAGGGTGACACGAGGAAAATGGGCGTGTTACAATGATGAAGGTGGGCCGGGCGACACGTAGGATGTGGGAGGGTGACACGAGGAAGATGGGCGTGGTACAATGATGAAGGTGGGCCGGGCGACACGTAGGATGTGGGAGGGTGACACGAGGAAGATGGGCGTGGTACAATGATGAAGGTGGGCCGGGCGACACGTAGGATGTGGGAGGGTGACACGAGGGAAATGGGCGTGTTACAATGATGAAGGTGGGCCGGGCGACACTTGGGATGTGGGAGGGTGACACGAGGAAAATGGGCGTTGTACAATGATGAAGGTGGGCCGGGCGACACTTGGGATGTGGGAGGGTGACACGAGGAAGATGGGCGTGGTACAATGATGAAGGTGGGCCGGGCGACACGTAGGATATGGGAGGGTGGCACGAGGAAAATGGGCGTGGTACAATGATGAAGGTGGGCCGAGCGACACGTGGGATGTGGGAGGGTGACACGAGGAAGGTGGGCGTGGTACAATGATGAAGCTGGGCCGAGCGACACGTGGGATGTGGGAGGGTGACACGAGGAAGATGGGCGTGGTACAATGATGAAGGTGGGCCGAGCGACACGTGGGATGTGGGAGGGTGACACGAGGAAGATGGGCGTGGTACAATGATGAAGGTGGGCCGAGCGACACGTAGGATATGGGAGGGTGACACGAGGAAGATGGGCGTGGTACAATGATGAAGGTGGGCCGAGCGACATCGTGGGATGTGGGAGGGTGACAGAGGAAAATGGGCGTGGTACAATGATGAAGGTGGGCCGGGCGACACTTGGGATGTGTGAGGGTGACACGAGGAAGGTGGGCGAGGCACAATGATGAAGGTGGGCCGAGCGACACGTGAGATATGGGAGGGTGACACGAGGGAGGTGGGCGTGGCACAATGATGAAGGTGGGCCGGGCGACACGTTGGATGTGAGAGGGTGACACGTGGGAGTTGGGCGTAGTAGCATAAGTTATAATAAACATCAATCTGATGTGGCAGATAAAGAGCATATCACCGCAGATATGCAAGCATCGCCTATTAACTTCCTATGAATTATGTTCACATATAAATAGTTTGTATAAATTCAAGTAGGAATTTCACGTCAAATACGATCATCCAGACGTTCTGAAACAATTGCCACGTCTTTGTATCTAACCGTCGCTAACGTCCCAAATATTTTTTTTTTATCTAGTTATTTCAACAATAATTATTACAATTTAAAAATAAGTCTTTTTTATTATTTTATTTTAGTAATTTGTGGCATTTGTTTGAGTTAAAAAAATTATTTTATGTTATTGGTTATTTAATATTTTTGCCGAGAGGAACTACCACTCTGGTGGTAGTTTACGAGATGTCGCTGACTAGCGGGTCCGGTCAAATTTTTTGTTCGATGATTTTATTCATATATTTACTTATTATTATTATTTTACTTTATTATGTTTGTTATTATTTTATTTTACAAATTTGGCTCATTTATTTATCTCTTACTGACAGCGACTACCACAGTAATCACAGCGGGTGGCATCACACCCGAGCTGTCCACAGCGAGTGACAGCCAACGCGAGCAGTCCACAGCTGGTGACGGCGGACCCGAGCTGTCCACAGCGGGTGACGACGGACCCGAACTGTCCACAGCTGGTGACGGCGGACCCGACCTGTCCACAGCTGGTGACGGCGGACCCGACCTGTCCACAGCGGGTGACGGCGGACCCGAACTGTCCACAGCTGGTGACGGCGGACCCGACCTGTCCACAGCGGGTGACGGCGGACCCCAGCTGTCCACAGCTGGTGACGGCGGACCCGACCTGTCCACAGCAGGTGACGGCGGACCCGAACTGTCCACAGCGGGTGACGGCGGACCCCAGCTGTCCACAGCGGGTGACGGCGGACCCGAACTGTCCACAGCAGGTGACGGCGGACCCGAACTGTCCACAGCGGGTGACGGCGGACTCGAACTGTCCACAGCGGGTGACGGCGGACCCCAGCTGTCCACAGCGGGTGACGGCGGACCCGAACTGTCCACAGCGGGTGACGGCGGACCCGAACTGTCCACAGCTGGTGCCAGCAGACGAAAACGGCCCAAAGTGCAACCACTACACAGTACGTTTTCTATGATTATATTTCTATTTGTGATTACTACTTTACATCTGTAGACGCGACATCGTAGAAAAGTTCGTCCCGATACCTGTAGTACTTCGAATTATCTAACTTTGGAATCGAGTTCAGTATATTAATGTCACACTCATTAATATAGACTAAATACAAATGCGCATACAAATACATGACATATCGAATAGTAAATGCATTTATGTTTTATGTATAAAACACCTTATAATGAGATGTGGCGTTGATTTGTTGTAGTACCCGGGCCCGTCGAGACAGCGGGTTACATTCTAGCCGCCATCGTGACCGCTGTAGCGTTGCTGATCCACTTCGGCGTTATATCCGAACGTGCATTCGTGCGTGTGTCTCCATCACCCTCAGAAACCACGACAGATCTCGAGTCGGTGTCCGTAGATAGGACGCCAGACATACACTACGGGCCAGGGGCCAACACGTTGAAGATTAAACCATCGGTGGTAGCGACCGTAAAAGACCGTCCGCCTAGTAAAATGCGTATCACAACACATGGATGCACAATTAGGTTACACGAGCTTCTCTGGGTGATTCCCAAACGAGGCATGACTGTAATTGACATTTGAAAGCTGTTTTTGTTTGACTATTTATTGATAATTAAATTGCTGTCGTTAAGGTTACCCTATCGTTCTTCATTTCTTCCTGCACGTTCGACATGTCACACGGATAATTGGTGAAGACATATATGTCTATTCATTTATAGAATACATTATTTATGTAGGGACATTAACATTCACAGTTATTTTAGTGATTAGCAAAGTAAGCAAACTACCCAAAAATAAGAGTAGCGTATTGGAAATATGTGTTAGTTTAATTTGTTTACGTCTGCATCTCCATACAATCCATTCCGCGTTCACAAGTCCTCCTCACATTTAAATGCTGATTCTCCACAAGTATACATTCTCAACTCGCATCGTTTGAAGCAGCCACAATCAACGAAATGAGAAAAATAATCATGTCGTCCCCAAGTAAATCCTGTGATCTCGACCCACCACCGACCATACTCCTAAAAGCATGCCATGACGTATTAATGATACCAATAATATACATAATAAATGCATCAATAATTTTGTTCCGGCTTATTTCTTGATGATTTAAAGTTACATTATGACACTATATATTGTTTTCCTCAACTACCTATCAACTTATTTTCACATAATATGCCATTTTAAGATAATAAGGTGCAAAAGACGAAACAATTATCTGACGAGCTTCGTTGATAAAAATTCACCGATTGGTTTAGACCTCGACGAATGGAATTCCAATGAAAAGCGCTGTCTGACATGCGCAATGATACATGTAAACAAGACATTTCCGTCATGCAACGTTGCCGCCGTTGTTTTCGTCTGTAATCACCGTTTTCATCCTCAACTTGACATATGTGGTATGTTTGATAGACCTTTGTGTCGTAAAATCGTTGTGATGTATGTGCTTAGGCGTAGAGGCCAAATTGAAGCACACGATATTCCGTTGCAATGTTGAATGGACGTCGTTGACTATGAGTATTGAAACATCGATTGTGTTTGACTTGGCCTGGGCTTGTGCCTTGGATGTCAGAGATGGCTACTCAGCCTTCTTCTTTCAGTAATCCACTACCGTAAAATATGCAGATTCCATGGATGGTGTGGGCATGTTCAAGTGCTGGACAATGCTGATTAATAATAAATAATAATGGGGTTGAAATATTTATAGAAAAAGTGCAAGTGCGGGTTAAAATCAGCGGTCACGATATATATATATATATAAAATTATATATATATATATATATATATATATATATATATATATATATATATATATATATATACGTTAAGTTAGCTCTGTCCGTTTCAGTGCTGTCAAGCCTCCAGGCACTGCTTGAGAGGGAACATTTACTGTTTTGGCTGTTAGTTTGTAACAATGTTCTATTGGGGCTACAATGAAGGAGTGTTCATAGTTTCAGACTATGTCATAGGCTAGTACCCGGGAATGTTGGACCATACTTTGTAGGGGGTGGCCTAAGCGCCCAGCAGCTAAATGTTCTGTGGCACAGTGATTGCATGCTTGCTGGGTGTATGTACAGAGGTATGTCAACTAAGCCCGTGCATAATTTTGTAAATCAATTTAATTATATTACGGAGTAGCATACACATTATACACTTAGATACCTGCCAAACAATGTAGCAGATATTCCAATAAGCGACGAAGACCTGGAGATTAAATAGACCCACCATCTGGTGAAGAAGTGAGGAAAGCAATCAGTTCCATGAAGTCAAGGAAAGCACCGGGAGGTGATAGGGTGAGTGCAGATATGTTGAAGGCTGGAGGAGAAATTATAGTTAGAACCTTGATAGAGATCTTTGAAGGTATATGGGAGAAAGAAAAAATACAAGGCCTAGCTGTGTGTCTATGGTGTTCTGGGGTCTGCCAATTCAGACTTTGGGTCATTGTAGTTGGACTACAGTGGCGCCGCCAGTCACTGTGTAGAGTTATATACGTTATACACTGTACTATTTTGTGAATGTTTTGATTTTACTAACTGATATTCATCTGTCTGATGGAATTAGTCAGCAGAACACTTGTTAATTTGTTTCCACATCATCGCTGCGATATGTTATCAGTCAGTAATGCTGTTACTCTACCCTTGGCAATGCATAGGCCAAGAGAAAAGTTATCATAGTCTTAAAAAAATAATCAGCTTGTCTTTTGGAGTAATTGAATAAATTTATCAAACAAAATGTATGTTTGTAACAATAGTAGCTGCTAATGTCTCGGTTTTAGTTGTTGGATCGATCCCAACAGGTATTGCACTCCATGCAAAATTACCCCTGGCACGGACTTATTGACCGACACATTCCATATCATCATGCAATCGTATTGATAATGATATTTAATACAAATAAAATACAAATAAATGTCAAAAATATTAGATATTTTTGACATTTCAATAATTGAATATTTATATATTCCATACATCATGTAATAGTAATAGGAAGGAAATTAAGTACATGTGTAATAGTAATACATTAAACTGCAATGTAATCGGCTCCATTCGTGATGTCTACAGGTGTTATAGTTATCATGATTGTACCAACGCTGTAGTGCAGATTAAAGACAATTCTTAGTCATAGTTGATTACATCATTTCTGAGTGATCGTACATTTGAATACTAACCATAACTGATCATATTTATGGTCTTACTTTTTATTATAAACTGTAGCTTCTCAACTCAATCTTTATTTGTAGCATATGTAAAGCTGTGCAATAGCCAGCCAATGTTCTAAAATTTAATTATATTACGGAGTAGCATACAAATTATACACTTAGATACCTGCCAAACAATGTAGCAGATATTCCAATAAGCGACGAAGACCTGGAGATTAAATAGACCCACCATCTGGTGAAGAAGTGAGGAAAGCAATCAGTTCCATGAAGTCAAGGAAAGCACCGGCAGGTGAGTGCAGATATGTTGAAGGCTGGAGGAGAAATTATAGTTAGAACCTTGATAGAGATCTTTGAAGGTATATGGGAGAAAGAAAAAATACAAGGCTGATTGTCAAATTACCGAAGAAAGAAGACCTTTGTATGTGCAACAACTGGAGAGGGATCACTCTGCTATCTGTCACTAGCAAAGTATTCAGTAGGGTTATTCTTGACAGAATTTCGGTAGCCATTGACCCACTGATGCGCAAAGAACAGGCAGGCTTTCGGAAAGAAAGATCTTGCGGGGACCATAACATTAAATTTACATTGCGGCAGATCATGGAACAGTGCCAGGAATGGAACACGTCAGTCTATGCAAACTTTGTTGATTTCGAAAAGGCTTTCGATAGCATTCTCAGACACTCTCTCTGGTGTATTCTCCGGCATTACAGAATCCCCCAAGATTGTGAGCATAATCAACCTGATCTATGGTGATTTTAGGTCTAAGGTCATTTGTGGCAAAAATCTGACAGAGGATTTTGAAATAAAGACAGTAGTCAAACAAGGATGCATATTATCCCTCTTCTTCTTCTGCCTTTGGATCGACTGAGTCATGAAAGAAAAAATATTAGGAACAAAAGCTGACATTAAGTGGACCTTCACAGAAACATTGGATGATCTGTATTTCGCAGATGACATATGTCTCCTGTCACACCGCTATGGAGACATCCAAAGCAAAAGCGAGAATCTTGCCAGAAATGCAATGGGAATTTGCGCATTAGAGAACATCCGGAAGACCAATAAGATCAGCAACAGATCCAAAGTCCGTCTGTTCAAGAGTATAACGTCTTGAGTATGCTATTCTATGCTGCAGAATCATGGAAGGTTACCAAAGACATATGTCAGACGCTAGAATTTTTTTTCAAAATAAGTGTCTCAAGAGAATTCTGCGAATCTACTGGCCCAACAAAATTTCGACCAAGAAACTCCACGAAAGAACATGCATTCAGCCCATCTCTCTCGAGGTTAAACGCCGCAGGTGGAGGTGGATTGGCCATGTCTGTAGACTGCCATTAACATAAATTCCGAGAGTAGCCATGCGCTGGACTCCTGATGGCAAGAGCGCGCGGTGGAGATCAAAGTAGACGTGGAGAAGATCAGTAGAAACGAAAATGAAAACACTTGGATTGAGTTGGGACGCCTGGGATCGTTTCTGCTAGCAGATCAGCCACTAACAGTATCAGTTTTGGCAAGTACACTTGCTGGACCACTGTAGGATTGACCGTTCGCTACCTGGACGGCTGGCTCAACCACTTCAACTTGCCTTCCTACTAATGTTGATAAACTGGCGACCGAAGCGTTCTGCGATCCGTACGTGGTGTTCGGCTGCGTTACTGAAGACACATCGGGTACCGTCGTGGATCATCAGTAACGGTACTGTTTCCACGTCATCTCAGAGCAAGACATTTTTGTTCAGCCGTCATGGCTGCGTCCAGCTTCTGAGGCCAGATAATATACTCTCGCCAAGGCACCGTGGGCGATTAAACTTGCAAAAGTGAAGTTTATTTATAATTTAGGATTCGAACGCAAACAGCCTCCCATATATCAAGAGCACGCGGAAAGTGGTTGTTCATACGTAGCCTGCATACAGAATAAACCGGCCAGTAAATGACACTGGACACAGTCAAATAAAAGGTTGTGCGTTCGCCACAAGCAATCGTCAATAGCGCCATTAATCGCGACGCAGGAACGTATACACATCAGTCAACAACTGTTTTGTCTTTTTTCGTATAGAGCGATAGAGGGTGATATAAAGAAGGCTGTTGAGAAACGTGTTACTGAAGAAGAGCCAGACTGTCGCGAAAATTAGTTCGGCCGGCAGGGGGTGCCGGCGGTGTATGAGGAGCATGGCCGACATGGGCAGAGTGAGTAAAACAGACACAGTGCAAATGACGAGCACGTTTCTTGCAGAACGGATTGCATGTAATGTCACTAGGCCGGCGCTCGCGGTGTTTAAACCTACGGGGTTGAGTGCGTGTACTTGCCGATTGATGGCAGCGTGTGTGTGCGCGACAACGACGAATATCCTCGCCGTGGCGTAGACTAGGACGACACCGGGAATGACGACCGTGACGGCGTATACGAGCAAGTTCAGCCCGGATACACTGCTGGTAGCACGCAAGAAGTATATGCAAATGTCCGGGCTCGACACCACACCCATTCGGGACATATTCGCTGCGATCGCGGCGCCGACGACCCAGTTGAAGATGATGATGCCGTAGCAGTGGCTGCGAGTGAGCAGTTTCTCGTGTCGTAGCGGCTTCAGAACGGTGATCATTTTGCACACGGTGATCCAACAGAGGCTGTGGAGTGAGTTGAAGCCAAACAACCACCGACAGAACACCTGCACCTGTTGCACTTGTTTCAGGTGCGTTGTCGGGATTCGTCCTGCGCACAAGACAGCGCTGATGGGCATCGTTGTGCACCCGGCGGCGAGGTCCGACACGGACAGCGAGAACATCATCAGCGTCGTGCGATCTTCCCGCAGTTCTGGATACTTTGCGATCACGACAATGACCAGCACATTTAGGACCACATTAAATAAGATCACTGCGGTGATTACCGCAACTTGTATATAATTCCACTCGATTAATACAACCATTTTGTTGTAACAGTGTAATCTTGTCAAACGAACACAGTCGACATTGTGCAAGTCACATATCCATTCATTATACAACTGCGGAAGTAGAGAAACATTATTGTGTTTAACGTATGCTTTCAGAACGAGACTAGAGCCAATAACTTCGGATCATAGTGCACTATTAAATATTTTATGGATTATATAGAGCGATCTCTAAAGGTTAATGCATTATCCTAAGTTGTAGTTACCCTGTGGCACCAAATCAGTCCGTGATTCGGTGTGATTACCTCCACGACAGTCCGTTATATCATAGTTTGTGAAATGTCACTGCACGAGGATTCATCGTTGATACATCTCAAAGTCCAGGCAAACGTGTTCACGGCGCAACGTTCACAAGCGTCGTGTCTATCCAGTATCCATTCCGTTCGTCAACAGAAGAGCCGCATATGTCTACAACGACTCAGTTCGTTGTATTTTATATGTCTAATAAATGTCAATTGGAATGTCAAAAAAGTCAAATGTTTGTGTTGGCATCCTTGTTTGTGATAAGCGCGTTGCTTTTGTCCAGCTGCGTTCAAGAACACGACTGCCTGTTGCTGGCTGGTTCGGCTGATGAGCCCTGTCTAGTGTTTATCCGCGTAAACATGTATGGAGGCCTTCGTAAAAACTACAGGTGCGTGGATAGTTGTCACTTGTTAATGTACTGTTGACCAGCACGGAATGTAAAAGCACCTGTTTTAATCAACATCAAATGGAAGTATTCCTTCAAGAGTAGTTAATAAAATAGGCATCTTGACACGAAGAAGCAGGTGTCGCAAATATGTACTGCTTGATCTCTGCAACATTAATCAAATTAGCCGCTTTCATCCCAGACCGACAAAGGAACACATTGCCAATGCTGTTATCACATCACGGCTTGACTACTGTAACGCATTCTTATCAATACATATACACTTATTTATTAGTATTATTGCTACATCATCATTATAATTTTTGTAATATATACTAAACTTTTTTATTATTATTAACCATACGTATACATTCATTTATCAGTATTAATTTTATGTAATTATTGGCTAGATTAATTATTATGTATTTATATGACTAATAGGTTATTTATTTATTTATTCTCGTTTTTAGAAATGAAATACGCTATTTAATATTATATTAGTTTTGTTATGTATGTATATATATATGTATGTATATATGTATATATATATATATATATATATATATATTATTTATTTTAAAATATAAGTATTCTTATTCGCCGTCTGTCGCCTCTCCCGCCCCGCCGCCGCTCCGCCCGCCCGCCCGCCCGCCCGCCCGCCCGCCCGCCCGCCCGCCCGCCCGCCCGCCCGCCCGCCCGCCCGCCCGCCCGCCCGCCCGCCCGCCCGCCCGCCCGCCCGCCCGCCCGCCCGCCCGCCCGCCCGCCCGCCCGCCCGCCCGCCCGCCCGCCCGCCCGCCCGCCCGCCCGCCCGCCCGCCCGCCCGCCCGCCCGCCCGCCCGGCTACACAGTAGACAGTAGTAGGTAGGTTGTAATTATGCAATACAAAAGCGATAACTCTGTCACTAGCATAGAACCGCCAAAACTGGTGAAACACTCGGCAACCCAACCAACGCCCGCCAATCCAATCCGCCCGTACGGGAGCAGTAAACAATAAAACAGTAACATTTTAAAAAGGTGTTCGTGGGTGCGTGCGAGTGTGCGAGCAATCATGGGTACAAGTATTTCACCCCCAAAATTGCGCTGGTTAGCCGAAGACGCAACTTCAAAAAGCAACTGTACTTCGTTACCAGCTACTTCGTTGCCACGTTACCAGCTACCACGGCCTACTGGACAACACACTTGTGACAGTGTGTGTGTGTGTGTGTGTGTGTGTGTGTGTGTGTGTGTGTGTGTGTGTGTGTGTGTGTGTGTGTGTGTGTGTGTGTGTGTGTGTGTGTGTGTGTGTGTGTGTGTGTGTGTGTGTGTGTGTGTGTGTGTGTGTGTGTGTCGTGTGTGCGTGTGTGCTGTGTGTGGTGTGTGCGTGTGTGCGTGTGTGCGTGTGTGCGTGTGTGCGTGTGTGCGTGTGTGCGTGTGTGCTGTGTGTGCTGTGTGCGTGTGTGCGTGTGTGCGTGTGTGCGTGTGTGCGTGTGTGCGTGTGTGCGTGTGTGCGTGTGTGCGTGTGTGCGTGTGTGCGTGTGTGCGTGTGTGCGTGTGTGCGTGTGTGCGTGTGTGCGTGTGTGCGTGTGTGCGTGTGTGCGTGTGTGCGTGTGTGCGTGTGCGTGTGTGCGTGTGGTGTGCGTGCGGTGTGCGTGTGCGCGTGTGCGTGTGTGCATGTGTGCATGTGTGCATGTGCGTTTTACAGTAAAACTACCACTCACGTATTCACGTAGGAGTTACATATAGCCATATAACCGTTTCGCGAAATTCACGCATATGGCATAATTTACATTATTTAACGCGTGAATGCCCTTATTAAAGATAAATATATATATTCTATAACTTTATTCTATTATAAAAGTACGGAAAGTTCGGGTAATATTTACCCCTAAGGAAAACTTTGAATAAAATTCGGTTTAAATATTAACTAAAATATTGATGGGAAAACAGGTGCAAAATTGGGACCATCAATACGAAAATTATGCTCAAAAAAGAAAAGAAAAACGGTTATGGTTAACAGGAGTATTCGTTGTGCAAAGATCTTAACTTACTTACTTAATCCTCTTCATGTGGGACCACACATAAAGCCGCAACCAAAGAACCCGAATGTTTTCTATCTGCTGTCAACTTCATGACTTGACCCCAACTCCATCCAAGTATTTTCATTTCCGTTTCTACTGATCTTCTCCACGTCTACTTTGGTCTCTACCGCGCTCTCTTGCCACTCTTGCTATCGGAATTGATGTTAATGGCATTCTACAGACATGGCCAATCCACCTCCACCTGCGGCGTTTAACTTCGAGAGAGATGGGCTGCATGCATGTTCTTTCGTGGAGTTCCTTCATCGAAATTGTGTTGGGCCAGTAGCATAGAATAGCATACTCAAGACGTTATACTCTTGATCAGCAACAGACTTTGGATCTGTTGCTGATCTTATCGGTCTTCCAGATGTTCTTTAATACCGCAAATACCCCTCTGGTCTTACCGATCCTTGCCTTAACCTCAGATTCTGAGTTGCCATCTTTTGTCATCTTTGCCCCAAGATAGGTAAATTCGGTTACCTCTTCAAAAAGATGTCCTTCGCTCTTTATGTGATCTGCTGTTTGACTGTTGTTTCGCAGTGTCTTTGTTTTCTTGGTATTTATCTTTAATCCTATTGTCCAGCATTTCTGGCAAGATTTTTGCTTTGGATGTCTCCATAGCGGTGTAACAGGAGAGATATGTCATCTGCGAAATCCAGATCATCCAGTGTTTCTGTGAAGGTCCACTTAATGTCAGCTTTTGTTCCTAATGTTGTTTCTTTCATGACCCAGTCGATCCCAAGGCAGAAGAAGAAGGGGGATAATATGCATCCTTGTTTGACTCATGTCTTTATTTCAAAATCCTCTGACAGATTTTGGCCACAAATGTCCTTAGACCTAGAATCACCATAGAACAGTTTGATTATGCTCACAATCTTTGCGGATTCCGTAATGCCGGAGAATACATCAGAGAGAGTGTCTGAGAATGCTATCGAAAGCCTTTTCGAAATCAATAAAGTTTGCATAGACTGACGTGTTCCATTCCTGACACTGTTCTATGATCTGCCGCAATGTACAAATAATGTTATGGTCCCTGCAAGATATTCCTTTCCGAAAGCCTGCCTGTTCTTTGCGCATCAGTGGGTCAATGGCTACCGAAATTCTGTCAAGAATAACCCTACTGAAAACGTTGCTAGTGACAGATAGCAGAATGATCCCTCTCCGGTTGTTGCACATACTAAGGTCTCCTTTCTTCCGTTATTTGACAATCAGCCCTGTCTTCCAATCACTTGGTATTTCTTCTTTCTCCCATATACATTCAAAGATCTCTATGAAGGTTCTAACTATAATTTCTCCTCCAGCCTTCAACATATCTGCACTCACCCTATCACCCCCCAGTGCTGACTTCAAGAACTGACTGCTTTCCTCACTTCTTCACCAGATGGTGGGTCTATTTTGATCTCCAGGTCTTCGTCGCTTTCTGGAATAGCTGCTAAATTGTTTGGCGCTTCTTTGTTGATGATAGCCTCGAAGTGTGATTTTCATATGTTGGTCTGTTCGGCTATATCAGTGATAACATTTCCATTTACATCTTTTACTGGATCTTCGCTGTTACTAAAGCCGGCAGCAATATTCTGAGTTTTTGCAGCTGTTTCTGCTTCATCTGCGAGATGTTCAATGGAGGCTCTCTTGTCTGCTTTCGTCTGTCTTTTCACTTCTTTGTCCAGTTCTAGGTATTTTGCCTGTAGTTGTTCCCTCAGTCATTGGGATTTTGTATCATTTAGCTTCTTTTTGTTGCCTTTCTCTCATCAATTGTTGTCCACGTGTCTGATTTAATCCACTTTTTTAATTTTCTTCGGAAGCCTAAGACTGTCTTGCTTGTTTCCGTCAGTACCTGATTGAAACTATCAAAAGGTTAATTAATTCCCGTTCCTCTTGGAGTATGCGAAAGCGGTTTTACAAATCCAGTTGAAAAGCTTTCCTTGTGTTGGTATTCTTCAACGTTTCTATGTCAAATCGCCGCTGCCTCTCCGCTCCTCTTTTTGCCTTTCTTAGCTTTAATGACAATGTTGCCACTACCACCACATGGTCGCTCCCCTCACCAGCTCAGCGTCTGACTCTGACGTCTTGAATGATCATCTCCACTTCTGATTTATAATCACATGACCGATCTGACTAACAGTGTTGCCATCTGGAGACCTCCGACTGGTTTTGTGAATGGTTCTGTGCTTGAATAACGTTCCTCCTGTGACTAAGTTATTTTCCACACATATACGTGAAAGCCTCTCACTCACTGCTGTTATTGATCCTTTCTCTTCGTGTGTTGTTCTCTCCAACTCTTGCGTTGAGGACTCCCACCACATTGAGTACATCATGCCGACGTGTGGTCCTAATTTCTTCCTCCAAATTTTCATAGAACTCATCCTTGATCTCCTCTCCTGCATCTTCTGTTGGGGCATAACAGGCAATCACTGTCAGTTTTGCAAATTAAGAGTTAAATTTAGCGTTAATCAATCTGTCGGTGATTGGTTTCCAGTCAAGCAGGAATTTTTTCCACTTTTCTCTTCATAATTATGGCAACTCCGCCTCTGTGCTGGTAGAGTGTTCTCACATTCCAGCAGCCCACTCGTATCTTTGTTTTCGGCTTGCGGAGCTCCACTCTCGGAGTGTCAGCTTCCAATTGGGTTTGACTGACATCCTTCATGGTCCCAGCTTCCTGGGTAGCTTCACTCCTTTCACCATTTACATTTTGTTCTTTTGTCTTAGTTTTTTGTAGCGTACTGGTGGTTTTTTTACATGGTGAGGGTGCTAACCTCACGCACATCCCTTCTCCGTTCTCAGCCGGGCTTGGGACCGGCCATGGCGGAGTTGTGCAAAGATCTATATAGTCTTTATTAACGATTTAACAGGCTGAGGATGACAATTTTATAAATAACTATAAATCATAGAAACAAAATTGGGAATAGTTTAAAGGATAATCACACAATTTCAACTATTGTGTTAGCCTCAAGGGATATTTGTACAGGTTTATTTTGTTACGTAATCTTGTCAATGTGTTAGGCTATGCAACCAAAAAAGCTTCTTATAAATTATAATAATATGGGCTGTTTACCTAGGGCTTAATAGGTTTATGTATACACAGCTTCACGTTTATGTAGGCCTACAAGCAAATGCGCATATTGCTGTAAAAACTGTAATTATTTGTAATTGGTAGAAGCCACAAAAGTAGAAGCGGAATTGGAAAGATAGGCCATCGCGATAAATGCACATTTAAAAAATAATCCAAAATTATGACGCGTATTTCCGGGGTTACGTTATTCTGTTGACGTAGGTTTGTTTGCGAGATCGAGGCATAAGAAACGTACAACCGCTCGCCCGCACTCCTGGCTATGTCCACCTAAGTCAGTGAGAATGGCTTAATGTTATCATAGTCGTATGACATGATCTGCGTCCGTTCGACATCTGACAACAACTAATCTTTGTGACGAAATGAAGTTCATACTCTATACAGTGTTTGCCGTTTTCGCCTTAACTCAATCCCGTAAGTATGACTGCATGATGCTTTTTCAAAGCCGAACCCTCATTATTAGATATTTCAGTGTGCCAACTAAATCGTATAAACCGTATCTTATAAATTGTTTCTTGCTAAGGAGTATTGAATACTTTGGTTTCTAAGGTGTTATTATTTTAATCATTACATAAGCTTGAACTTAGTCTTAGTTTATCAATGCGCTTCGGCCATATTGAACGGAATATAGGTGCAAACGAAGAGCTATAACATATTACTGTAGCTATCTTAATTTATGTAGCGGTAGCGCGTTTAAAGATGGTCTGTTCTGTTCCACGTTTGCACCAGACCGAAGAACACTGATACTATCTACATATGCACACGAGGTTATAGACCGAATGGTTCTTCCCGTAACTGTGAAACATTCGGTTGAAATGAATGCTAGGAACTGTACCTTCTAGTATACGCAAATGGTGTTTTCATTTGTGAAAACTGTAAATGTTGTATCAGTGGGCCATTTTATGAAATTTTTTAATGTGTACACTTACATGGATTTCCAAAAAAATTACGAATAAATTGGTAAAACCCATGTTCCACAAACTCTCATACAAGCACCATCTTCACTGTTCCTGGCGCTTTTATTTAACGGTAATATGCGCACGTGTCCGTTATTTGGCAAAGCGAAAAGCGCGTTTTACGCTACCGCTTCGAGGGAGGTTTGTGACATCATATCCGTGGTCGCCATTGGTTCTTAATGGCGCGTTAATTTCCCTGGCAATTTTCCTCTATCGTGGAAACGCGCTGAAAGATCCACTGGCGCATATGGCTCGCATTAACTGCACCGCCCCTAGTTTATTTTAACCATCTGATATGTTAGTAAATGTATAACTAATACAAATACTGTAAAGTGTGTTATTAAGCAGACACGTGACAGATCAATGAATACACACACACACACACACAACAACACACACACACACACACACACACACACACACACACACACACACACACACACACACACACACACACACACACACACACACACACACACACACACACACACACACACACACACACACACACACACACACACACACACACACACACACACACACACACACACACACACACACACACACACACACACACACACACACACACACACACACACACACACACACACACACACACACACACACACACACACACACACACACACACACACACACACACACACACACACACACATCTGTGTTTAGATCTTGCTTCATTTGGAGTGGTCCACAAATATGTTAGATACTATTTGCTTCCGTTTTTGCACCACGCCATACGATGACTTTCAACGTGGTTTGCGTATTTCAAAATGAATATAATTATAGTATATTATTGTGCTTATTATACACCACTATTATAACCAGCTCTCTATTTTTTCATTGTCTTCTTCTAGTTTACTATGCATGTAAGGCATTGATAGCATCTCACGGATGTCTCTTGCTTTGTACAACCAGTGTATTGTAGGTTGATTGTGAATGCTTGCGACGAAGCTCGTGAAACGAATGGAGGATGGCAGAGTCATTGCATTGAATGTTGTGACGGCGTCGAAGTAATAGGATGTTATTCTAGTTATTAATTGATTACTTGATTTCTTTTTTATGACTTTTATTTTATTTGAATGCAATTCCCAATAGGTTTAAATAAAGTAGTATTTTATACAAATCCACGTTTGTGTTTCTCTAGTTCAGTTTTTGTATAACAAAGTCTCAAATACACTTTTCTTTTGTAGTAGTATTATTATTACATTTATTATTTTATTTTTAGTTAGTTGTACAGTTATTATTTTTATGTTATACTTTTAGTTAGTTGTTGTAAACCCTGCTGAATAGAGTTAACTTTATTGGATGTTGTGGTATCCAAATACATCTGTTGCAATTTTCAGCGGGATCATGGGCGAGTAGGTTCAAGGAGACACCGCTGAACACGGCAATACTGATGGGCGAGACTGTCGTCCTCAGGTGCGGCTCGACGTTTCCCGAAGACACGATCGTATGGCGCGAATACATCACGAAGCCGAAGGAGGGCCAGTTGATCGGTGAGCAGGACAAGCTACACCACCCTACCCGCAGAGACCGCTACAAGCTGCACCGGATCTCGGCGAACAAGTTCCAGCTGACCATCATGTCCGTAAAGATGGATGACGCTGGCATGTACACCTGCTACTCAACACACGCGGGAGACAGCATTTCGGCCGAACTGGTTGTCCTCAGTATGTGCCTCTCCATTACTCTCCTCTCGCTCTAACAGTTGTTTTCCTGTAAACATTAGGACTACAACTGAACGTGCTTGCAGTAGTTTTAATGTGCCACGACTCATTTAATTCATGTACTAATTTTTAATAATTCAAAGTAATACGAATTTACATATTGCTGATAAAATACATGAAACGTCTTTTTGCTTCGACGGTGGTTAATCTGTCCAGTTAGTGTGCATAGTTCAAACAGAAACGACATTGTCTCACGATAATGTCTGCACATTGTCCTAGTCATAGTTTGCAAGCTTCTAAATAACTGCGAATAAAACTAGCGTAAATAGCGTGCGTCTATCATTACAATCATTATGTGCTTTCAGTGACCGCGCCCGATTGTTCCTCGACACACACTTCGGCCGTGGAAGGCGACTACGTCATCTACTCGTGTCAGGTCGCTTACAACGGCGCGTGGGCTCCCGTCATGGAGTGGACGACAGAGACCGGCGGTCAAATACCGAACCTGGCGACCAGCAGCAGCTCAGTGACAGCGAAGAGTTCGCGCTACAACGCCATCGTGATGGCCAAATCCAAGTACAACGGACGCCGCTGCAAATGCAAGGTCTTCTTCGCTTTCCCGACGGTCCACGGGAAGGCGTGCGCCACAAACCGACCCAACTACACCTACAGCTATGTTGCCGAACCGCTGCTTGTCTTCGGTAAGTGGATCGCGTGCGTGTGTGCGTGCGTGTGTGCGTGCGTGCGTGCGTGCGTGCGTGCGCGCGCGTGTGTGTGTGGTCACGGACGCAAAATAGCGGCATAGATAGATTTGTTGGTAAATGTTTTACTTAAATGGCCGAAACTAGATTAATCCAATCAAGCGCATGATCCAACCCAGGGGAGTGCCTACCCGGCAGATGCTGCTAATAACTTAGGCCAAGTAACCCAACTGACTTGTGAATAAATTACAAGTGAAACATGGCTACAACGCCGCCATGTTGTTTGCTCCACAGCGCCCCCTCGCGACGTCGCCGTCGTGCCGGAGAAGTACTACTACTACGCGGGTGAGATGGTGGAGTGCGCGGCCCACGCCAACCCGCCGGCCCGCTACAAGTGGGTCGAGATGCGCACCGGAAAGGTACAGGACATCAACGTGCTGACGCTCAGCAAGGACATGCTCGGACGCAAGTACAAGTGCGTCGCCTACAACGTCATACAGGGCGCCGAACACAGCAAGGAGATCATCGTGCAATTCAGAAGTACGTAGTACGACTCGTGACTCGCTTACGTTTGAAGCGGCTTACTTCCGCAACTGGCTACGTCAAGTAAATTGTGTTTATTGTGCTTCGTTGAACGCCGACGAGTGGTTGATGGGTGTGTTCTGTTTGCAGCCTACCAAGCTCCCGCCTACGTGTGGTTCATGGGTCTGTTCCTGCGGGCGGCTGCTCTCACGCTGGTGCTACTCATCGCTCCCTACCGAACGCTCATATACAACTGGCGTAAGTATCACACGGGTGGTCACCGCCGCCACATCGACATTTCAGATAATCGATTCTACATAAAATCCATGGAAAATATTGTTTGGGTTTTCTACTTTGCTGCTGTTGCTGCTGCTGCTGCTGCTGCTGTTTTTTGTTGTTGTTGTTGTTGTTGTTGTTGCTGTTGCTGTTGCTGTTGCTGTTGCTGTTGCTGTTGCTGTTGCTGTTGCTGATCTCTCTCTCTCTCTTCTCTCTCTCTCTCTCTCTCTCTCTCTCTCTCTCTCTCTCTCTCTCTCTCTCTCTTCTCTCTCTCTCTCTCGCTCTCTCTCTCGCTCTCTCGCTCTCTCTCTGTCTGTTTCTGTCTGTCTGTCTGTCTGTCTGTCTGTCTGTCTGTCTGTCTATCTGTCTATCTGGATCTCTCCTCCTCCTCCTCTCTCTCTCTCTCTCTCTCTCTCTCTCTCTCTCTCTACACATTACACATACATACACACACACATACGCACGCACGCGCAAATTGCAACTACTTCAAAGTCGAACCACGCTCGCGTGTTGGGTTGGTGTCAGAAGTTGAAGAGATTGAACTCTGCGGCATCACTACCTAAAACGACCGTTCCTGCTTACATGTAGTAAAAACTGAGATCAAAGTTGCAGGAAGGTGACATCATGTTTGGGGTGGTCCTAGGTGAAACATATCTCATCTGTTTGGGTGGTAACCTCTGGAAAGTCGTTGGGCAGTCTTGGTGTCATCGAAATCACAATTGTCATATTTCATAGGAGACACTCAGAATTCCTTCGACAATTGTGACCATAAAGTGTCAACTTCGCAAAACACAGCTGCCATATCAATTCCATCACTATACACAGCGGGCCATAACAGATCATTCCCACTTATTCAGTGCGCCCAATTGGTTATGATATGATCCCCGTAGGCGGTTATTGACATCGGTGAGACGAACCTTTCTAGAAAAAAATCAACGTTTCCTTGATGCCAGCTGGGGCAGAGAAACAGAAGGAGAGAAGGACAATGCATTGCGACTGCTGCTTAAAAGAAAGGAAGACTGTCACGTGTACAGAAAACAACACCCGCGTTACGTTGCAACATCATTACCGAAGTCAAACATCTCAAACAGTTTTCTGAAGAAATGTATCCCTAAGCGAATCTCATCAGTGAAGTCGACTAGACGGTTGTTGTAATGTTTGCTGCGTGTTCAGTTTCAGACATGGGTTCATCAAGCGCCGGCGCTGACCCCTGCATCCAGCCGCCGGCGTCGGCGTCGCCATGCGGTTCGAAAGCCCCGGTCACATCCGGGTCAAGGAAGTCATCCCGCGGCTCCCGCAAATCGAAACAGTCGCTTAAGGCTGAGGAGGGCGCCGAACCGGAAGCAGCGCCGGAAGACGGGTAGACTCGATCTGCGCAGCCGTCGAATTGTCGCTTCCACGACCGCGCTGCATGACGGGATAGCGATGGCGGTCGTCGTGCCAGACGACGCCACTTCGGACCCGCGTCTAGCTACGAGGCAACCCGCGCGCCGTGGCGGCAGTGCAGTTGAATACAATCCTCAAGCGTCCAGTTTGTATTTGTTTATAAGGATAACATATACTTACGATCGACGGCAGTGCAATGTTTCGTAAGGTCGACATGTGGTATTATATACGACTTCCCATCTTCTGTCGAAAATATGTGAAACATTCGAAGCAGTTGATCAAGATCTGATTGACGGTTATGCAACAGAAAAACCAAATATGCAACTCAGCTTCGACGTATGCGACCAGTATCATCAACATTGTATTCAGCAATATCAGTATTGTTATATTTATAAAATCGTGTTATATGAATTAAATGTTCAGTTGGAACCCCACGTTATTTGTGTTTAGTATTTATCGAGCCACATTTATGTTTCGTTTCGCAGATGGGTTGAATATTTAGAACATAGTCCATCGTGCTAGAAAGCCACCCTTTATATCTCGGTTGTGCGGTACAGCTGAGTTTTAATGCAACATTTTCGACGTTGGTCTATAAGTCACATGCAATATAGGGTATCATAACAAAACTGCTCAGTAATGTTGATTTTATTCCCTACTGGTCTAAGGTGAATGTCGCTCGAAGACGTGGCGGACGTAGAACCAAGTGGGTGACACAAACACACGCACACGCACGCACGCATGCACGCCACATCACATACATACAAACATCACAAACATCACACACACACACACACACACACACACACACACACACACACACACACACACACACACACACACACACACACACACACACACACTCACACACACACACACACACACACACACACACACAAACACACACACACACACACACACACAAACACACACACACACACACACACACCGCGCACACACGCACACACGCACACATGCACACGCACACATGTATACTGTCACACTCACGCATGCACGCACGCACGCACGTACGCACACATCTCAGTCAGATACAATTTTTTAAAGCATACATTTGTTTGTGATTATACCCTGTTGGAATACGCAGTAAACACGGCATCAGGGATTCATACCATGATAATGTCTATTTTCCACCACACCGACCACTTGGGTGACAGCGATCGAGGTAACAAAAGCAGAACTCAACGATATCGACAGCAAGGTTTCTGACATTTAGTTAGAAGCATTATGAACAAATTGGATGAACTGCAGTGTATTGCAATTGAGGAAAACCCGGATATAATATGCATAACCGAAACATGGGCACACAAAGACATAACAGATGCAGAACTGGACTTGGAGGGATACAATTTAGTTCGAAATGATAGAGAGGACATAAAAGGAGGTGGCTGCATCATGTACATAAGAGACAATATTACATTATGTTATCTGTGAAGAGCTTACTAAAACTCCAAACACTGAAACAGTATGGTGTCGAGTAACTACCATGACAGGGTCCCTACTTGTCGGGATATGTTACCATAGCACATCGGCAGATTTAGAGAAAGAACTAGCTTTACATGACGTCATACGTAAAGCATGTGCCGCATGCAACAATGTTGTGATATTTGGTGATTTTAATCACAGAAGCATAGACTGGAAGAAGATGCAGGCGGGAGCAGAAGGGGCAAGGTTCCTAGAACTTGCCCAAGATTTATTTCTCACACAACACGTACATGTTGAAACTAGGGGTGAGAACATATTATATCTGATTTTATCAACAGAACCGAATATGATTGATGCCGTTAGGGTAAAAGGACTATTCAGTGATCATAACATTGTGACATGTGATGTCATAGTGTCGGTACAGGATGAGATGAGATCATCAGGCATCTCCAAAAATAAATGAGTTAATTAAACCATCACAACATGGTTTTTGGAAAGGTCGTTCCTGTTTGACCAACCTTCTAGTTTACCTTGATAAAGTAACAATGTATATAGACCACGGATTACCAGTAGACTCCATTTATTTGGATTTTAGTAAAGCTTTCGATAGAGTCCACCATGCCAGGCTAGAGAGGAAACTAAAATCACATGGCATAGGAGGAGTTGTAAGTGACTGGATAACCGAATGGCTGACAGACAGAGTACAACGTGTTGTTGTCAATGGGAGAACTTCTGAATGGTCACCAGTAAGGAGTGGAGTCCCACAGGGGTCTGTTTTTGGTCCAGTTTTATTTGTAATATTTATAAGTGACCTAGATGAGTGTGTGAGAAATCATATTCTTAAGTTTGCTGATGACACTAAGCAGCTTAGTCAAGTATCAACGTATGAGGACGCGGAAAAGTTACAAAAAGATCGAAAGGAATGCATTGAAACAACACACGAGGAGAGAGACTTAAGGGTCATCATCACAGCAACACTGGATGTAACAAAGCGATGTGTCAGGGCAACTAATAAGGCAAATGCAATGCTAGGCATGATAAATAGAGCATTTACATATAAAACCAAGGAGGTAGTTTTAAAACTATATAAATCCTTAGTGAGACCTCACCTGGATTATTGTATTCAGGCATGGCGCCCATTAAAAATATATAGATTTATTAGAATCTATACAACGAAGGATGAGCAGGATTATTCCTGAATTAAGGCATTTAGACTATCCCAGTCGACTAAGAATATAAAAAATAACAACTTTGGAAACAAGAAGGGTGAGAGCCGATTTATTGGAAGTTTTTAAAATAATAAATGGGTTGGATAGTATTTTTCCTGCCGACTTCTTTATTGTGGAAAATGAGCATGGCAAAACAAGAGGACACCCTTACAAAATAAGCAAATTACATCCTAGGCTTGATATACGAAAGTACTCTTTCACTCAAAGGATAGTAAACGATTGGAATAGCCTTCCTTGAAGTGCTGCTATTAAGGGTCACATTGACAAGTATCTGCGAAATAGGGCGGAGGATTACACGAGTCAGCGATTGACTCCCTTCTTCGTCAACTCCTCGATTACGTAGTAGAAGAGGATTCAAGGTAAATTCAAGATAAGGTATGTACCCAGTGTCTCCAACTTCCGATTCCCTCTCGGTCTATTTTATATATTCAAATATTATTTATATTCATTTTTTTAGTCGGCCAAACCTACACATTGACTGTTATTTTTAGAATATATTATAAATATTAACTACTGCATCGTATTGTGTGTTCAAGTGTTTTACCAGCTTTTGATTTTTAAACATAATAATGTTCTGTTGTTTTAATCGTACACAACAATTCAGTTTCACGATAAGCTTTAGTTAATTTGTTTATGGAAAAATCGGTGTCAGTTCAACACAGTTCAGTGTTGCGTGTGGCAGATTCATATCCTGCTGGTGTTCCTTATGCAAACACTACATGTTGTGGGCCCACACATTGATTCCATTTTATCAGTTCAGTTGCTTTTGTGATATCTCGGAAATGTATCGAATTGTATTCATGCAAGCTTGTGTATGCATGAATGTGTATATTATGCGGGAATAGTACTGCTTTCCTCATAGATGGCATGCACCTTGGTTTCCAAACAATCAGGGATTACTATTTAACCCCCACAAATGACATGTAAGTCTAACACGTGGGTTGTAGAAGATAAGCAGATAACCTGTTTCTCGCTGGCAGCATCATATGATAAGCGCCAGAGTTCTGCCGGGTTCATGGTGTATTAAATAAAATTGTTAAATTATTTACCAACGTGTTACATTCAGACTTCATAATAAAAGCAGCAGTGATAAATACTACATATAATAATACCTAATTCACAATGAAAGAATACGCCAAAGAATACAGTCTAACAAAATACGCAAATCGAAAGATTACTTCTTGAATAATATAGATCGTCAAAGAAAGTTTGTCTCTACACACACACACACACACACACACACACACACACACACACACACACACACACACACACACACACACACACACACACACACACACACACACACACACACACACACACACACACACACACACACACACACACACACACACACACACACACACACACACACACACACACACACACACACACACACACACACACACACACACACACACACACACACACACACACACACACACACACACACACA
>JAODUO010000813.1:0-197500 GCA_025642075.2 Ridgeia piscesae | reverse complement strand
ACACTTTACTTCTTGAACACTATCTCGGCCTTTCTGCGAAGCTTCAAGCCGTGCTGCAATTAATGCACAAAGACTATTCGTACACAAATATGCACGACTGTCAATAGCCAGGAATTCATCATACAGCTAAGTAAACTGGAGTGGAGTCAGCTTTATGCAGAGACCCGTCCATCCGTCATATGGACGGGTAAAAACCATTGTGGACAGGTAGAAATATGGATGGATGGGTGGTTGACGGGTAAAAAAATTAAGGAACAAACAAAGTGTTCCAAAACCGTAGATATTGCCAGTTATGCATTAGAAGTGAGTGTAAATGGTGTCACGTGTGTGTTTGTAAGTCCATTTTAGGTCAACAGACACATTTTAAAGTTTGTAAACTGGCTTAACAGGTAGCATCCATGTGTCCACCAAAACGTGTGACTGGCAATAATTTGGTCCTGCATAAAGCCCTGAGTGGAGTGAAAAAAACTTGCCCAAGATTTGACATGATTCGAGTCTGGGTTCTCGTAGTTGAAGCTTTAGCCACTGCACCCCTGCGGTACCATTAGTAAAATGGTGGGTAACAAAGCTTGGCACCATTTTATTAGATACGTTTTTCAGAAATATTATATCGGGAAATGCTATACTGAGAGCATCAATATTGTAACTATGTAACAACACATTTTTATTGATTGCATCATTTTTATTTATGAATGTTTATCATCAAAACATTGTCAGTATTATATAAAAACTACACATTATATAAATGTACACATATTATTTGAATACAGCTACTTTTGTGTCTAAAAAATTACACAAAACGAATTAAATATGGGATTATACAGATAGTAAACCTGTTTCTCATGTACATCAAATAACTAAAAAGACAATTGCAAATCCATTTATTTGCCAATATGACAACAACAACAAAATGATTACCTTATTGTTGGTTTACAGATTAGGACTTGTAATCAAGATCAGTATAAATAAGATTGTTAACATATAGCTTTTACCACTAAATCTTACAACACCAGGTAAGTTATATTGATATAATTAGACATGCTATTCAATTGGACCATATATAGATCCTGTATCTATCAGTAACTATCTCGGGCTGGGGACTTCCTTTATTGTGACATTTACTGGACTGGTAGGACCCGAGCTGGAGGGCTGGGTCTGCGGCATTGTCATGAGTCTCAAATTGTCGGTACCTTATCTTTGAATTCGAGATTTACTAGATTGAACACACTGACGTTTTGGTTTTCTTGCTGGAGGGGTGTTACATTTATCTAACAGCTCTTCGATGTCTCTGTCACTTTCTTGATAATGCTCTGGACTGATTGTTCGTGAGCCCAGTCTTGACCTGTTGGTCGATGTTTGCGTTGCGCCTAGCAATCGATTTCTGCTAACCGTTTCCATCCAGGGTTGGGTTCAAATACGTTGTTGCACTTACATTTTTCCGGTCGTTATAAACTTTCCGATTGATGCTTCTGCGCATGCGCGATAAATGTAAAATCATCAATGTGCAGCAAAACTACAAAGCATTTTTTTTTTAATAAATGCCAGAGTCTGTTTGTTAACTCCCATGTGATGATCACTGTGAAGAGTTGCTTAAAATTTGGTTCAATACAATAAAATATTACATTTGTTAAAATCACTGTCACGGATTATGGCGCACTACAATCACGTGATTTACGCTCGCTATCGAAACATGCTTTGAAACTTGTTTGTCTCGTGTTAATATGTGACAAAATAACTTTGCTGAGAGTTTATATACATCCTAATGAACAACCCATAGTATTTATACCATAAATGCTTTGTTTTTTCGCTGCACATTGATGATTTTACATTTAATGCGCATGCGTAGAAACGTCAATCGGAACGTATTTGTATTTGAATACCAACTTTTTTTTTGTTTGAATTGAAAATCACAAAAGGGCACATATTTGTATTTTATATTTGAACTGTATTTGAAAGGTATTTGCAAATATAATCAAATACACATAAAAATGTCAATTTTACCAACAAAAGGTAATGCACTGCCTTACATAAACTGGCTCAGGAGTCTAGGCAGAATGTTTTTCATGCCTGTGATATGGTCAACTGTGGGCAGGCAGCACTGAGAAAATTGGCCTAGAGTCAAGCTGGTCAAACATATATACAGATTCTAAGGAGGGATGACCATGTGTGGAATGCAATGGCACTGTGCATCCCAAGTCAGGGGTCCTGTGGCCAGGTGCATGACACACTCCCAAGTCAAAATCACACCCAAGTTAGGGTCAATAACACCTAGGTGACACCTAGCCAGTAGGGGCAGTTGCATGACACACACCTAGCTGGGTTATGTCACAAGTTAGGCGGAACTTTCTGGGGCAACTCGAAGCAGCCCCAACTGCATCTGGGTGACTCACAGCGCATTGTATCAATGGCAGCAGTGGTTTACTGCTTGTATAAATTCTACGACTGGTAAGGGTGTTTACTTACATGTTAGTCTGTCAATGTTGAATGGTAATTACTAAATATTGACCAATTAAATTGCTATTATTATTAAATGATTTGTTACTTTGCATTTACTACTACTGTATATGTGATTGTACACAGTTCATAGGGACAGTATGTGTATATAATATTTTCATAAATATGGACATTATGGCCTTTTACTAAGATGTGTAGATCTATCAGTGGCGTGCTTATTATGAAATATTGACTAATTAATGAAATTATTATTAAAATATTTATTAATTTATATTTGTAACTTTCTGTTAATGTAGTTATACACATTACATAATAATATGTGTAATTATGTTCATAATCATGGACATTATGGCCTTTTGTTTTTGTATTGGTCTCTATATATTGATTAATATTGATTAATTTATTAATATTACATAACTATTAAATTATACCTCTTACCACAATTGCAGTTTTTTTAAATTGTGGCATTTTACAAAAAACGTTTCTGTCTGTCGAGGTTACCCGCTAATTATCACCTATTAACTAATTTATTTATTTATTACTACATGACTAGTTAATATATATTTATTCTCATAATAAATATGGTTATGCACACTGCATAATATGTATAAATATCTTCATATTTATTAACTCTGCTGGTCTTAATTAGAATGTGTTGGTCCATTAACTTGGTGCACTACTTAGATAATAGTAACTAATTAACTGAATTAATTAGTATGAAGAAAACAAATATTGCAAATTTATTACTCCATTCAATGCATTTCAAAACACTGCAAACAATAGCTTAATAGTTATATAAATAACACAGTTATGCAATTTTAATTTCACTTTTATTCAAATATTTATCAACAGAAAACAAACAAAAATGAGCTCATTGTCAGTTTTTCTTTAGGTCCTCCACACTCCGCAACGTCGTCGATAGAGCGTTGACCTCTGCCGTCACAGCATTCCATCCCCTTTTCTGTCCCTGTTCTACAAGGTTGATTTCAATCGGCCTTGTAACAGTTCTTATATTTGGCCGTATGCCTGCATTAAAGCCATAATCTCACTACTTGCCTGCATTAAAGCCATTGTCTCACTACTTCCACCATGAGGACTGCCCGAGGTGAACTGAATTCTGGGAAGATTTGTTCTCAACGTGGCAATCCGCTTATTGGTTACTCGCGCCGGTATCCCCTAGTTGGGTGGCATCTGGGTGGCTGTTGTGCACCGCACCCAGCTAGGTGACACCTAGAGAGATGGGGTAATTTTACCGCCTAACTTGGGTGCTTGTCATGCAACCGGCCACTGGTGTTCCATTACAGTACCCATAGCTTTATGTAGAGACCCGTCCACCCGTCGTTTGGACGGGTAAAAACGAATATAGACGGGTAGAAATATGGGTGGACGGGTAAAAAAATGATGGAGCAAAAAAAGGTCTTCCAAAACCATAGATATTGTTAGTTATGCCTTGAAAGTGAGTGGAAATAGTGTCACATGTGTGTTTGTAGTCCATTTCAGGTCAACATTTAAAAGTTAACATCCATGTGTCCACCAAAACATGTGTGACGTGACTGGCAATAATTTTATCCTGCATAAAGCCTTTATGGCTTCACTGTCTTTCCATTCATTCATTGATGTAATGTTTGACCAGCTTCTTTGACAAAGATTTGGTGTTGGTCTGTGCTGCTGTTACGCAATCGCTGTCTGGCCCTTATCACTTTGTCATGCACTGTAACCTTGCTGAATCGAACAATGACACTTCAGTGCTGGTTGCCAGTGTCACACCTTTTGCCCAGCATGACTCTTGAGACACTGAGGGGTAAAGGCCATTTTGGTGTTTATGATTTACTACTTTTGCCTTCCCAGTTTCAGGAATACCATAGAACCTCAAGTTACTTCAGGAGTACTGTTCAAGGTTATCATACTCACTTTCCAGATGATCTACCTTTTCTTCAAGGATAGCAATTCTTCGTTCCTGGCTTTCCAGCTGGAAAATCAAGCTAGCAATTGTCTGTGTTAGGGTGTCCACTGGATAGAGAGAATATACAAATATACTCAAGTACGATTACTTTGAACATGCATGAGTATGAGTACAAGTATAAGTACTCAGAAAACAAATATACTCAAGTACGATTACTTTAGAATTTGCTCGAGTACGAGTATGATTACATTAGAATATAATCATGATTACTTGAATGATTACTTGAATGAATATCCTGTTTCTAACAAAACTTTTTAGTGTGTCATTCTTTTTTTGTTGCTGTGTGTTCCAACTGATTATTGCAATAACAATACTCCCTAGCACTGGTCTGCCTGCCACAGGCCCTCACCCAGGATCAAATTTTTGCCTGTCCAGATTTTATTCAACTTACCACGAAGCGCGATCGACACGCGATCGACACACGATCTACACGCGATCGACACACGATTGACACACAATCAACACATCTCTGCAATTGGCATGTTACAAAGGATGATTGGACATAAAGCAAGGCTAGGCATATATTAATGCACAATCTCACATGTGATTAAAATTGCAATATCATAACAATACAAGCATAATTAAACTATGTACATTTATTGACATATAGGAACTTTTACAATGTAGTTCAACAACCAAACAATGCAAATTGAAGTCATACAATTACAATCACTTACAGCTGAGATATAATTAAAGATAGTCAGTTATTGTATCATTAAATAATGGCAGATTTTGCAGGATTGCACTGTGTTGCGTTCTATGAAAATATCAATTGCCACAGAGAAATGGAAGTCCTTAGCTGGAATCTTGAAGTAGCTGAAGCTGATGTGTTGGCCGAGATGACTGGTGGTGAAGTGATGTCTAAAATAAAAAGTGCCCTGTATCTTATTTTAGACACCACTTTCGTGTCCCTGAGCATCTCTTGTACTCGCAGGGTAAACAATTATATGTCATTGAAAAGGCACAGCCCGAATGGCTAAACAATTACATGTTCTTGAACAGACACAGCCAAAAACAGCCAAACAATTACAAGTCTTTAAAAAGGCACAGCCAAAACGGCTAAACAATTACACGTCCTTAAAAAGGCATAGCCAAAACAGCTAAACAATTACATGTCCTGAAAAAGGCACAGCCTGAATGGCTAAACAATTACACATCCTTGAAATGGCACAGCCAAAATGACTAATCAATTACACGTCCTTAAAAAGGCAGACCAAATGGCTAAACAATTACACTTTCTTGAAAAGGCACAGCCAAAACAGCTAAACAATTACATGTCCTGAAAAAGGCACGACCCGAACGGCTAAACAATTACACATCCTTGAAATTGCACAGCCAAAATGGCTAATCAATTACACGTCCTTAAAAAGGCAGACCAAATGGCTAAACAATTACACGTTCTTGAAAAGGCACAGCCAAAACAGCTAAACAATTACACGTCCTTAAAAAGGCACGACCCGAACGGCTAAACAATTACAAGTCCTTGAAAATGCACAGCCAAAATGTCTAATCAGTTACATGTCCTTAAAAAGGCACAGCCTGAATGGCAACAATAATACGTCCATAATTGGACTGGGAACGCTTCGCAGTCTTTTCCCATGCCAAGTGATGGATTAGACCATAACTGCTGGGGGGTGGAAGGTTGGTTTAGACAAACGATTTCTGTTATCGCACAATACATAACCACCTTAAAATTACTTTTGGCTTTACCAAGTCATTTATTTGGAATACATATTTTCAACTTGTGCAGGCTTAAACTGCCTGTATTATGGAGTAATTCAATGTACAAGTGCACATTCTACATATGCACTGTCAGCTCTGTTACCGACATCTGTTACCACACTTACATAGTGTGCCATATGTTTGTCTTTCCACCGAAGTGAAAAGACTGAATCTCTCTTCCAAACTTGCAAGAGAAGTTCTCAGAAAAGTCTATGTGAATAACATATTCAGAAGGTGGCAGCTTTCTTCTCAGCTCTCGGCAAACCAAAAACTTGTGCCTGATCCTGTACACGTGCCGTCTGAACTTCTTAGGATGTTTCGGAATTGTTCTAGTAAAGTTTGTTGTTGTTTCTTCCACTTTCTGATATTGATCGGGTGTTCATTGTCAAGAGGCTGTGCAAAGGTACGCTACTGGCCATAGCTTTCCTCTTCTTGATCAAACTGTTGACATCTGGTGGCAAAGTGTGCAAACGGGAAGACAAACCCAGAGAACCATAAAAACTCCATCTGCAGAACATTTGATGCTAATATTGTGTTGTTGTTTTTTCCATCACTCTCCTGCGCACCATAACATCTGTCTAAATCGTTGGCTTCCCTTTCTAGGTTCACAGAGCCCGACAGTCGCGTTTCATCAGCATGTGAATCGAGTTGCAGATCTCTCTTTATAGACATTTCGTCGAAGATAATCCCACCTTATCTACCAGATTCTGGAACGTTTTTCTCGTTTTCATCCAGTTGAACATATCGTGGATGAAACCTGGGAACACATTCGTGTTCAATGGTACGGCTCTTATGCAGGGATTCATGCAAGCTTTCAATGCCAGATCAAAACTGATCCCATCAGCTAACTGTTCTATGTTCTTTGTTAGCAGATTGTTTACACTGTAAAGCTTATTTGCCATGAACGCAGCGTTTTCATGTGTCTTACAAAGGCAGGTGTTGCGATCATCCAGTGAAGTGTGCACTACCCAGACTTAAATGGGTGTAGCTTGCAGAACATGGAGTAGGAGATCATCTTGTCAAGGTACTCAGCAAGAAACTTTCAATGCACATTCAACAGAGAATCTGTGAGGAACCGTTTCAGCAGCATGTTTGTTTCAGTTGATCGTCCGCTTCTTGCCTGGTTAACCCGCCTGTTGTCATCTCTGAACAGGAAATATATTACGGGTGTCTTCCATAATCTCCTGCAGCATTTCCTTTAACACTCAAATGTGTATCTTTCGTCTTTCACATTGCTGTGGTTGTCCCACCGTCTCCTTGAAAATCCTAATACGTCTTGAGCCAATCGCTGCATCTGATACCACTTGACAATTCTTCCCGTCACTATTTTTACACGTAGCTGACATTCCTTTTCGGATTTGGTTTGTAGGTATCCCTCAATTCGTCTGCTAAGACATGGTGAAATACTAATGTCTTTCTGACATGTTTTGGAACATGCAGGTGTTTTTTTAACAGTGTCATTGATTTGTTTTTGTGTGTATTCTCTTTGCCATCCAGAACAGCTTGTTTCCCAAGAAAACAGATTGCCGTGTCTTTATTTCTGGCCTACTCTGACACACAGACAAGTGGCCCGCATTCTGGCAGTTTTGACAAATCATGGAATTGACTCGTTTGTGGTCATGCTGCTGTTGACCACACCACTTGCATTTGCCGGCGTGATGTTTGGCCATCATCACTGTTACTATTAGACTGTTGACCCTGTTGGATGAACTTGACAGCCATCAGACTTAGTTTTGTGTCCCCACATACAGTGTTCTGTTGCTGCTTTGGAGTCTTGGCTTGCTGACACATCTGCACCGATTGATTGCGAGTCAAGTTGGCCTGCATTGTAGATCACCCCGACTATGATGTGATCCTGGATCAGCAGGTTTCCTAGAACTCTGTATGTGCAATGTTCAGCCAATCTGTATCAATCTGGGATGAAAACATCCACACATTCCCTTGGTTGTTATGTACGTTGATTGAATTTTGCTCTTTCTAATAAGAAATTGTGCCAAACACAGAAATACACATTGAACATCTGCTACAGTTGGTTATATGAAGCACCATCTAGGACACTTAACATTCATGTAATCATCAACATAAAGAATTATATTAGAGTTGAGAGTTCACTACTACATCATTCTTATATTTGCTTAATGCTGATGTCAGATATACGTGACGATACTGCAAATAAAATGTCTATTTCTCAACTCGGTTCACTGATAAAATCAAAAATTAACGATGTCGTTGTTTTAGCATTGTAACTTCTTTGAGTAATTTGTTTGCTAGTTTGTGGTCAGAAAGGTAGACACACGTGATGATATCCACTCTGGCACATTTTAATTTTTCTTGACTGATTCTCACCAGAGAGGGCTTGGCGAACTCAAGACTTGATCAAAGTTGGGTGGGTTTGGTGTGTGAGCATTGGGTGGATCACTACACTTCTGCAGGTGTACAACCTGTCACCCAGTTACAGTTACATAGTATAATCAATCTCATCCAATCTTGCTACAAAAGTTCCTCTCTGCCACATCTTTTGTCCTGGGAAAAGTTTCAGTCGAAAAGAATCAACCTCCTTCCTCCAACACAGGTAGATCTTTAGCCCCTCTGTTGTAGTGGTAGGCCTGCATCACCTGGCTGTGCTTCAGTTTCAGCCTGTTGTATTCGTGTTGATTTTCTCCTCTCAGTCTAAGGAGCGCCTAAGTCGTTGTCACCATGAATTGGTCAGTTTGTCTTTTCTTGCACTTCAGCACCGTGTGCAGTGCTTAGCAGCTTTCACATCTTGCAGTGTATTGACATTCCCATTTACCTGCCCAGGTACACATGTGCAGTGGTCGTTAGAGTATGTAGATTCTAACGCTAACAAAATGCATTAAGTGACTAGCAGGATATAGATATTCATGAAGGCCCTTCTATGTCTTAAATGGAGCGCTTTTATTGTACAGCTGTTTTGAATGGTCACTTCCGTTGGTGTTACAGGTGAGTGTTGATGCACTCAGATTGATCAGCATCATTAACGAAAGCTAATTGTAGTTATACATCGCCAGCAGAATTTGAATCTATTGCGTAAAATGTTTTGTAAAATGGACATCACAAAATTATCATGGGGCTGATCACTAAAAAAGAAATGGTGATTGCCTTCCTTCTATCCTGCAAGAATGAAAACCTCAAGTGATTGAGACAAGTTGAAGCAATTTATCAATCATTGGAACACCACATTGGAATACTGTGTGACCACTGTGTGGCTGAAAGTGTACATGTTCCCTCTTCATGTCATCACTCTGAACATCGTTTACAATGGTCATCACGGGAAAGCACTTCTCTAATAACTCAGCAACTGCTTTCCCAAGCACAAGAGCTTCTTCAAGAGCATTGCATGCCTTCTAACCTGTCTGAACCTTGGTTTCATTCAAATGTTTCTTGTATTAGCAATCATATGTATATATTTTATCAACCTGATTACATTTCATTCATATACCAAAATAGTAAAAAATATGACCTTTTATGTTGCAAATGTTATAGGAATTTCTACAGAAATATCTGAATAAATAGCTGTCAGTGTTGTTTATTTTTATTATTTAATCTATTTAAACATTTGCTATAAAATACAATGTCATTACTTGATTAGCCAAGGTTAGAGTTAATAAAAAACCCACTGTAATGATGAAGGGAAGTCCAACTAAAGATTACTACTTCATGTCAGTCAATGTCAATAGATGCCATTGACATCTGATACCATTGGTATCTTCTTAGTCCTCTCTCATAGTAAATATTTGGTTATTGTGTGCTGGTGTCGACCGAACCAATGTCCTTTTTTCCGGTTATTCCCATCATTACGTGATGCTATCACAAGACTGTGGCTACGCTGTTTCCAACATCTGCACTTTGACTGTCTATTTTCAAATCAAACTATAACGACTGTTTTCATTCATTGTCTGTAGCATTCATAATCCTCCAACTGGAGCCCACATTGGCCATCCTCAACGAGGTATCACCACTGATGTTATATGACCAGGTATGAAACAGCCATCTGACTTGTGACACCCATAAAATATGATATTGCGCCAACTATTTTGTTTATTTTTTATAATATAAATAATAATTGTGTGTACATTCATGATGAAAAAGTGTGTGTAACATAAATAAAATGAAAGTACCTCTCAAGAAACCTTTTTGGTTTCCTTCCATATATATCGATCGTTTCTCACGGTCTTTTTCTGTGTGTAACTTATTTTATGTGGTGGCTGCAGCAGTTTACAATATTACCAAAAAAACATGACACAACACTTATCTGCACGATCCCTTGCTTGTGTAGTCTTCTGCCCTCCCCGCAAGACCTGTTGAACCTGCCAAGAGGTGAGACTCCCGCTGGTATACCTCCGAGGTTCACTGAGACCTCAAACAACCTGACAACGGTAACACACCAAACCATCCCCTTCTCTGGCTGGTTGAATGTTGTTGTCCAAGAATTCCATGCACATCTAACTGAAACATGGTGTCTATGCTGACCTCTAATGTTCGTTTCACTTCTAGTCCTGTCTCTCTCATGTGGATTTGGAAGGTGAATATCTGTCCATTGTCTGCTGGTGTCAACCGATCCAATGTTGTCATATGATGCTATCACAAGACTGTAGCTACGCTATTTCTAGTCTCTGCATTTTGACTCTCTGAACCAAACTATTACCACTGTCATCACGGGAAAGCTCTTCTCTAATAACTCAGCAACTGCTTTCTCAAGCACAAGAGCTTCTTCAAGAGCATTGCATGCCTTCTAACCTTTCTGAACCTTGGTTTCATTCAAATGTTTCTTGTATTAATAATCATATGTATATATTTTATCAACCTGATTACATTTAATTCATATACCAAAATAGTAAGAAAATATGACATTTTATGTTGCAAATGTTATAGGAATTTCTACAGTAATATCTGTATAAATAGCTGTCAGTGTTCTTTATTTTTATTATTTAATGTATTTAAACATTTGCTATAAAATACTTCATAGCAGTCATTGTCAATAGATGCCATTGACATCTGATGCCATTGGTATCTTCCTAGTCCTCTCTCTCATAGTGAAGATCTGGTCATTGTGTGCTGGTGTCGACCGAACCAATGTCCTTTTTGCAGTTGAATTTTTTTGCAGATGAATATCTGGCTATTGCCTGCTGGTGTCAACTTATCCAATGTCGTCATTATGTGATTCTATCACAAGATGTAGTTACGCTGTTTCTATTATCTGCACTTTGACTGAAATCAGTTATGGTTTCAGCCTGAATCTGCGACTCGTTAAGTTGGTTCCAGTCATGTATTGTTTTTACAAAAAAAATCTGAAATTTTTCAGTGTGGGCTGTAGGTGCTATGAAACATCTGGTGTTGGTTGTTAGTTGTACGAAAATTGAGGATACACGGTCTGGGAAGTGCTTAGGTTGAATGCGTTTTGTTTTAACCGGAAGAATGTTTCGGTGGGGAGGGCTGGGACAGATCCCTTACCAGTTTGGTACATAAATACTAGTCTTTGGTCTCATTATCTATGTTCTAATGTGCCGAGTTTAAAGTTGATGAGCATGGTTGTGACAGATCCTGGGTGTCTAGAGCGGTAGTCTTCAGTGATGAAATGAGCTGCACGGTGTAGGATTCTTTCTAATTTATCTATGTCCCCCCGATGTTATGGATCCCACACTAAGACTCCATATTCTTAGACAGCGTGCACTAGGGCAGTGTATGCCATCCGTTTGCTGTTTATTGGACATCTGCGTACATTTCGTCTTAGGAAACCAAGTGTGTTATTTGCTTTTTTAGTTATTGTAGAAATATGAGAGTGCCACTTTAAGTCATCAAATATGGTGATGCCAAGGTAAGGGTTGCATATTCTAGGGTTTCATTATTTAGGCTATAAAAGAAACATGTTTTGTTTTTTGTGCTGAGGATATGACATTTACCCCCAGGTACTTGTATTGAAATTAATTGCCCAGGTATTTGCCTTCTTCCCAAGTTGGAGATGGTGGGTAGGTGATTCATTAAATTTATTATTACATATCAGTCATTGTCAATAGATGCCATTGGCATCTTCCTAGTCCTCTCCCTCATAGTAAATATTTGGTTATTGTGTGCTGGTGTCGACCGAACCAATGTCCTTTTTTTCCGGTTATTCCCATCATTACGTGATGTTATCACAAGACTGTGGCTACGCTGTTTCCAACATCTGCACTTTGACTGTCTATTTTCAAATCAAACTATAACGACTGTTTTCATTCATTAATTATCTGTAGCATTCATACTCCTCCAACTGGAGCCCACATTGGCCATCCTCAACGAGGTATCACCACTGATGTTATATGACCAGGTATGAAACAGCCATCTGACTTGTGACCCCCCATAAAATATGATATTGCGGCAACTATTTTGTTCATTCTTTATACAAAATATTTCTTAATTATATAAATGATAATTGTGTTTATATACATGATGAAAAAAGTGTGTAACTTATTTTATGTGGTGGCTGCAGCAGTTTATATTACAAAAAAGAAAACCATGACATAACACTTATCTGCACGATCCCTTGTGTAGTCAGGTGCCTTCTGCCCCCCCCCATCAAGACCTGTCCAATGTGGTTGAACCAGCCAGGAGCTGAGTCTCGCGCTGGTATACCTCTGAGGTTCACTGAGACCTGACAATGGTAACACACCAAACCATCCCCTTCTCTGGCTGGTTGAATGTTGTTGTCCAAGAATTCCATGCACGTCTGACTGAAACATGGTGTCTATGCTGACCTCTAATGTTCTTCACACTTCTAATCCTGTTTCTCTCACATTCAATGTCGTCATTATGTGATGCTATCACAAGACTCTAGCTACACTGTTTCTAGTATGTGCACTTTGACTGTTTATTTATGAATCAAACTATTACCACTGTTTTCATTAATTTTCTCTAACATTCATACTACTCCAACCGGAGCGCAGAATGGTCTGCACGAATCACAAGTGAAGCTGCTCCATATTGCAGACACCACAAGCCCTTGATGAGGGCCGACAGCGTAGAGCATCGTGTGATGACAGTTGTGATAATACCTTTCATCAGCATCCATGTCATCGAACCTAGCCCTATATCCAAACTTCCTCTCCGTTGGAGATGGAGAAGATGGGGGCTCAGTGTCGCTCACCTGGTTGTCTCAGCTTGCAGCTTCAGCAGAGACCTTCTCTTCCTGCTGGACTTGCTCTCTAGTTTGGCTGCGGCAGCCGGGTCTTGTCCATCTGGTCTGCCAGCTCAGACAACTGGCAACTCGGGCTAGCCTGGGGGACAACAGCTGCTGTAGCATCGAGGAGTACTTGGGCCCCCTTGTTAAATTGGATAATTCCCATCGCAACAGCAATCTCCACTGTCTTCCTGGAGCTGAAGACTGCGTTAGGTGCGCTTTTCCAGACAACCGAATGCAAAGGTTCATTTGCATTCGAGTTCAAAACTGACAACACAGCAGCGTCACCATCGGCCAGGACGGACACATACTGGGCATTCATCAGGTCCACTGACCTGCCCCACATTATCTTTGCTGTCTTGGTCTCCATTGCTCCACTGGAGTCAGCATGGAGCTCTTTGTCGTTTCCTGTCAGCTTGTTACCCACAAGCTCACATTCGACACAATACTTGGAACGGATTGTATAGTCAATGACAAATCCAGTCAGTACTTCGATGACAAATCCCATACAGAACAGGGAATGAAAACCTCTCGTTTTCCACGTACCGTCAAAACTGACAGAAAGCTGCAGTGGCCCTTCATGTTCTCGGTAGATGTCCCGGTGCACCGAATGGACAATGCTGCGGGCCTCCTGGAGGGTGTCGTACCCACTGCCATACAGCATCTGCTGGATGGTGTCGGAAATCTTGTTGTAGGTCTCGTGATGAATGCCACCCCTGACATTCATCAGGGTTGTCATACGGACTAACACAGTCTGTCATACGGATTAATCCAGCCTTATGAGCCACAAGCACAGCAAGATGGTTTATTCTTTATGGTTGTCATGTGGGGTTCTCATTCGTTGCAAGCTGCAATAGTTTTCTAACATCTAGCTTTGTGCTCAATCTAGTGGGTCGACAGGTTCTCCAGCTATTTCCCCTTTGAAATCATCTCTGATGTATTCATCTACGCCAGAAATATCACTACCTTCGAAGAAAAAAGAAGGAAAGTAAACAAAAAAGTACTTTGTTGCAAGTAAAAGTAATTTCCCAGAAATATACTTCGTTACACGTAGATTTCAAAATAAACTACATAAGTAAAGTTTAATGAAGTAAACGTACTCATGAATCTAATTTGATCTGGGTATTAGCCATCATTATGATCATAAAGGAAGGGCAATAATAATAATAATACGATTGCGAGTAAACTGTCCATCAAAATTTGCAGAATTTCCTGTATAAGACAGAAGATAATAAAACAGAAAAGAGTTGATTATAATTACACACATAATCTTTAAGGACTGTAAGTCCCTTTGTCCGTGTTCTGCCATTATTATATTTTGAGTTTGTCTAGTCCTGTTTGGACTTTATCATCACTTCGGTGGCATGATCGGTTTTCTTCACACAAATATTGCAATTCATCGTCCATGCACTGAAGATCTTTCTTTCTTTTTAGTCGCCTTTCTTTTGACGCATGAGTTCTGGTTTTTTTGTCAGCAGACAAAAACTGCACTATTACCAGCATTGAACCATCCTTTCGTTTCAGGAGATCATGTATCACAGAGATTTCAATCTCACTTACAGATATGTTTAACTTTTCCTCCGCAAAATTTACAAAGTTTTTTCTCATCATTGATGACTCGCTGATGTCATCGCCGTCACTGTTTTGATTGGGTGCCTTCGCCAATCGGCGGGTGGCAGGAGGAGTATAACTCTGTATGTTCATACCATTCACAATTATGTTTCCTTCACGCGAGTGCTGCTCGAGTTCATTCAAATTCAATTTAACCAAACAACAACTAGAAAAATTTTGACAAATACGGTTAAAGTGAGTTGAAAACATCTACGGACAGTTATATATTGCAAAAGTCCTGTTCGGAAACATGTCACCATTACATGCATATGGGTAGTATGTCCAGACTTCATGAGGTGTCACCATTGGCGACAAAACGGGGTGAATATTATGTGATTGGACAGCCGATACGTGATGTCATTCATATCGTCCAATAGCGATAATTGTAAGAGGTGCTTCCTAACTTGCATTGAGCAACTTTAGAAGACTAAAATACATCGTTGCTAAATGTGCAGTGTTGCAGAAATATAAGAGATTTTGTGTCATCATTTTGTACTTGTTGCCGATGTTGAAACATTGCGAAATAAACAATAATGCGTTGCTGAAAAACCAACGAGGCGGCGATTTCGGCATATTTGCGGCGAGAAAATCGGCAAGAGGAAACCCTGCAAGTCTACTCTGTATGTGACTCGTTTCACCAAATGTCACAACGACGTTCGCATATCAGTAGTTTGCAACATTATTAGGAAAAATATTAATTTTACAGCAGTGACACTAGGGACCAGCAAATCCGCTAAGGTCACGTGGCTGACCCCATCTCTGAGCTGCCAGTGCTACTGTAGCTAATTCCTGTTACAGAAAAACCAATTCCCATCACATTCACTATAACCACCTGCTGCGGTGTCACATGCATCTGTATATATAATTGTATATGGTACATTGTCCACAGTAAGGAATGACCCATTATAGACTAAGCAAATTTCATGAAAATGTGCATATTTAAAAAGCTGAAGGCAGATCGTGTTAATTTATGGCTCGCATGCTATTTAGGGGTATTGAGGGGTGCTGAGCTCGAATCTGCTGTATACCCGGCTCAAAAATGGCTCATAAGCCCTAAAAATTGAAATCTACCCCATTTCAGTGACAGGCAGAAGACCAGGACATGGTAAGTATGTTGGTTCCAGACACTAGCTTGATAGTGTGCTCGCATGATGTGGAAGTTTATTGCATCTGAGGTTGGTGGGAGAGTTTCGTGTGCACAACCGATACAAAACGAACAATACGAGCTTTGTTGCATGCCGTACTTCTTGCAAATGAATTTCTCTGTGAACATCACTATGTGATCAGTGAGAGGGCCCTTGCCAAGGTCAGTGTGATGTTGCTGGAACACTTGCCAGGCTGTTTTTTTACGGTGACCACTGAACTGAGACACACTATCACAGCCAGTGACAGCATGGAATGATAGTAGGGTGTCCAGTTGCTCCACTGAAAGGTTCTGGTGGATCTCATGTACTGGGAAATATTGTTGAGCCTTTGATGTGCCAGCCTTCATGTAGAGTCGTGTGCAATCTATTCTGCTATAATGGGCCAGCAGTAGGAGAAGCACATCGGTGTCACGTACTGATACAACTATCGTGTTCATATGAGCATGAATGCAGTGCAGGATTAGTCGAGTATCACCTTCTTCATGATCTGCTCGCAGAGAGGAAACATCAAGATCTGGGTCGGATGACTTGACGGTAGTTGAATTGCTGAACCCACCTGCCACTACAATCACTGGGCTTTCTGTTGAGTTATGTTCAATCAGGTGGGTTGAAAACAGTAAGAGATCTGCTTTCTTTTCCTCAAGTGATGTGAAGCTAGACCAGTCTGATGGGAGAGGAACCGTTGAATCGTTGAAACATACTGGCAGGTGGCGCTGCTTTCGTTTGACTCTTGTGCCTGATTTGATTGATTCGTCTCGATACCTGTCAAAGACCACGTCGATTCTCTGGTAATTTGCTCATCTTGAACACAGTTTCTGTGAAGATGTTTGCAAAGTCACCAAACGTCTTTATACCCGGAGGCTTTCCAAGTGCCATCACAAGTGCTTGGCCATCAATGAGCAAACAGCTGGCTAGCTTCATCGACTGCGCCATTTGCTGATGTTTCAACTGGTTGTATCAGTATGTTTGCTAATATAGACTTGTTGGTGGAATGTAGACTGCCATCCGTTGTGGCCAGAGAGAGTAGGATTGTCATAAGTTCATGTTGGAGGATGTTCTCAAGGTTTACATCGCGTCCCGCTCGATAAGCTGTTATGCTCTGTTCTCTGTAAAATGTTCCTGTCTACTTTGATGGTGTTTTGCCCTTGGAAACTTTCACAACTTCATACAGTGAAGGCTTTATTCTTCTGAATGGGTGCTTTCAGATCCAGGTGCATGTCACTGTCGGGAGGGAGGCTGGCACAGGCGTTTGTCCACAAAGGTTCTCATTTGTGACAGACCAAGACTTTCTGCAGCAAGCAAGGATTCTTGAACCTCTGGTGTTACCATATCTTTGTTGATTATATTCTTCAATGTGGCATCACTGTCATGCAGCACACCATGTTTTTTCTAGGACTGAACTAGCTTCTGTTCATCTGAGTCGTCATTCTCCATCCGACGTTTTGTACACTCATTGTGTGTATACTCGTCATCATCATCCGCTGTAAGATCAATCATGGCTGTTGTCTGAGATGTTATGACTGTTCTCAGATTGTATGACAGGGTTCATCTAATGAGTGCTGAGGTTATTCTTGTTATCCCAACTAAGCCACCACTTTTCTTTCCTGTAGCATGCTTTGGTCTGCTGAGACCTGATTGAAGCGTCGTTCGGTTCGTTTCACTACGAAGTTGCCTTCCTGAAACTCCAAAAGGAGAGTCGACATCTCAGCCAGATACACAGTACCCCATCTGGCGTAGTTGACATGATCATAGCTGAAGAAATATGGCAACATACGCTTGAATGAATACAGTTGAAGATCCCACAACCCATCACGTTGTGCTCGGGTGAATGAGAGTAGGATGCTCACCATGGTCATATACTGCCACCAGAACTCAGCTTTTGGATCATCAACTGCCAGTGCCTCAGATCATGTAGCATCCATTATTATTCTAAAACCGTCGCTAGCAAACATTTTCAGGTGCAACGTGCTTGAGGGAATGATACTCAAGCCCCGGGTTTCCGGCGACAACTACAGTCATACCCGTCAACATTACGGGTTCCCTGTAATGCACCTGAATATGTAACTATTAATGTTTTTTTTAAAGAATTATATATTATGTCTTTAAGGATATCAACAGGTCGGGGTCACGTCATGTTGCCCGTGCACCCCCTACAGATGGATAGTGTAAATCAATATAGATTACCTGTCCGTATTTAGTAGGAGACAATAGGAAAAAGGATTAACCCTAATCCTAACCCCAACACCTAACACAAGCCAGCGCTTCAATAACTGGCACCGAAGCCACATATCCCCCACTTTAATACTATTGTTCGAAGATGGTCGTTACTACCACATAACCGTGCAAAAACGATTAGATCAACCAAAAAACCCCTTCACAATTTACTAACCCCACCCCCAAATATCCCTATATATACGAGCGAAATTCTATCCAACGTCAGGATCAAATTTTAAAAACCCTGAAGAAGACGAAAGTCGAAACTAGTCAGTGTATCTAAGAGTGAGGAGATTTTTGTATTGTTATTACATTTGTATTATTGTTTTTTATTGTATTAATTTGTACCTTTACTTAATTTCCTAGTTAGTAGTAACTTAGCCGTAGAAATGAACGGTAGAAACCGTCCTAGTGTAGCTAGTCATCGAAACGAAAATGGTAAGATGGTGTCGGGCAATCCTATAGGGAAAACCTTTTATCAGGTGTTACAGTTGCTTCACCACATCGGTGTCGTTAAGGAGCAGTCCGTAGGCAATCTGCCTAAATCATTTGCCAAGAAAACAGGACCACCTCAACGCATTTGTTCGCCCCACCCGACCAGATAACAGTGTTAAACGTCAAATCAAAGCCACAAACCTAGCATGGGCCACTGACATAGGCAGGGTCCTATTAAATCACTACCAAACAACTTTAAACAATATAACCCAAACTTTGGCCAATTCATCTATAAGCAAAGATAACTTTCTCTCAGCAAAACAAACCGCCTTCCAATGGGGCAAGCACAACTTTGGGAATAAACTGCATTCCAGCACACTGATAACATTCGGAAACATTATCAGCAACTTAAACTCTAACCACCACTCTCGCCCTAAATCGCCCAGACAAGAGTATATCCGGGGAAAGAATGGATCTTAACCGGCCCCGCGGCATACTCATAACATTTCTTCCACAGCCAACATCCCCGGTTCAACCAAAATCCTGTTCAGACAAAGACCAGCGACAATCCCATTCATGGATAGCGAGACCTCTCTGAGTAACATTACGAGCAACCTAGATCCGGCCAGCAATGACTATCAATGCGAAGTCTGCCTACCAGATTCAAATGCGACCTTCGCATCTGGCATGCATGCACTGGGCTACTCCCAAGCCATCTTCCTAGATTTAGGCCCCCAAGCAGATGCTATTTTCGCCGCTAAATCCACAAACGAAGTTCACTCCATAACCCCGCAAATTCCCAATCAACCTCCCTCCCCACTTGAAAAAAGCACGCCCATGGAATCCTATGGCAAATATGCCACTGGATAATTAATAATGTGCCAGCCTTCACACAGAGGGTACATAATTCGGGGGGAAGGGTTTCATAGACCACTCTAGAGACCAGTACTGGGGCTTGGGAACCGACGGCAAGGGGAACAACGAATATGGGAAATCCCTTTCCGCGTTTCGGGATCATCAAACCCTAGCTCAAGATTCACCCCAAACACCACCACCTATCGTCCCAATTCGAATTCAATCAACCCCTATCTTTAAACCCACACCGACCCCCCCAAAACGGACATCTACACCGACGACATCCCTCCTCCCGATTCCATCGGTGTCGTTAAGGAGCAGTCCGTAGGCAATCTGCCTAAATCATTTGCCAAGAAAACGGACCACCTCAACGCATTTGTTTGCCCCACCCGACCAGATAACAGTGTGAAACGACAAATCAAAGCCACAAACCTAGCTTGGGCCACTGACATAGGCAGGGTTCTATTAAATCACTACCAAACAACTTTAAACAATATAACCCAAACTTTGGCCAATTCATCTATAAGCAAAGATAACTTTCTCTCAGCAAAACAAACCGCCCTCCAATGGGGCAAGCACAACTTTAGGAATAAACTGCATTCCAGCACACTGATAACATTCGGAAACATTATCAGCAACTTAAACTCTAACCACCACTTTCGCCCTAAATCGCCCAGACAAGAGTATACCCGGGGAAAGAATGGATCTTAACCAGCCCCGCGGCATACTCATAACATTTCTTCCACAGCCAACATCCCCGGTTCAACCAAAATCCTGTTCAGACAAAGACCAGCGACAATCCCATTCATGGATAGCGAGACCTTTCTGAGTAACATTACGACCAACCTAGATCCGGCCAGCAATGATTATCAATGCGAAGTCTGCCTACCAGATTCAAATGCGACCTTCGCATCTGGCATGCATGCACTGGCCTACTCCCAAGCCATCTTCCTAGATTTAGGCCCCCAAGCAGATGCTATTTTCACCGCTAAATCCACAAACGAAGTTCACTCCATAACATGCAAATTCCCAATCAACCTCCCTCCCCACTTGAAAAAAGCACGCCCATGGAATCCTATGGCAAATATGCCACAGAGGGTACATAATTCGGGGGGGGGGAGGGTTTCATAGACCACTCTAGAGACCAGTACTGGGGCTTGGGAACCGACAGCAAGGGGAACAACGAATATGGGAAATCCCTTTCCGCGTTTCGGGATCATCAAACCCTAGCTCAAGATTCACCCCAAACACCACCACCTATCGTCCCAATTCGAATTCAATCAACCCCTATCTTTAAACCCACACCGACCCCCCGAAAACGGACATCTACACCGACGACGTCCCTCCTCCCGATTCCATCGGTGTCGTTAAGGAGCAGTCCTTAGGCAATCTGCCTAAATCATTTGCCAAGAAAACGGACCACCTCAACGCATTTGTTTGCCCCACCCGACCAGATAACAGTGTGAAACGTCAAATCAAAGCCACAAACCTAGCATGGGCCACTGACATAGGCAGGGTCCTATTAAATCACTACCAAACAACTTTAAACAATATAACCCAAACTTTGGCCAATTCATCTATAAGCAAAGATAACTTTCTCTTAGCAAAACAAACCGCCTTCCAATGGGGCAAGCACAACTTTGGGAATAAACTGCATTCCAGCACACTGATAACATTCGGAAACATTATCAGCAACTTAAAACTCTAACCACCACTCTCGCCCTAAATCGCCCAGACAAGAGTATACCCGGGGAAAGAATGGATCTTAACCGGCCCCGCGGCATAGTCATAACATTTCTTCCACAGCCAACATCCCCGGTTCAACCAAAATCCTGTTCAGACAAAGACCAGCGACAATGGGTTTCATAGACCACTCTAGAGACCAGTACTGGGGCTTGGGAACCGACGGCAAGGGGAACAACGAATATGGGAAATCCCTTTCCGCGTTTCGGGATCATCAAACCCTAGCTCAAAATTCACCCCAAACACCACCACCTATCGTCCCAATTCAAATTCAATCAACCCCTATCTTTAAACCCACACCAACCCCCCAAAAACGGACATCTACACCGACGACGTCCCTCCTCCCCCCACCCTCCTCCCACGCATACCTCGATTCTGGCAGATACAAATAGCTCAGTGATCACACAGGCTAGCTCTATGTCCTTCACTACCCCTTCATTCAGCTCTTACGAACATGAAAGCCGTTTCCCAGATTTGTCAATGACCCCGTCACCACTGCCCCCTACACCGCCACCCCGGGCTCCGAAGAAATTGCCTATCTCGGACCCGATCCCAAACACAGCAGTATCTAGGGACAAGTCGGAAACAAACACTGCAAACCCGAAACCTCTGTATTCTACAGTAGTAGCTTCACCCCCTAAAATTCGACCATTACTCTCCAACGGAATAACAGCCCTTCGCCCACGAACAATTAAGTGAAACATCATAGGACGACGCCCTGGCCCACGGTGCAGCCACATTTCCCCATCAATAAATAACTCACACCAGGGTGAGTTTGCGAGACTTATCTCTCGTCCTAACTCTTCGTCCTTAAACAAGACACGATCTCCCATCCCAATACTAATGACACAAGGAAAGGCCACTATGCAAACAACGCCATCTATGGGACAAGCGCCACGTCAAATGACTAATAGTCCAACGGCGCCTGCTTCACGCGACTGAAGACAAAAATCATGCCATAATTTACAAAATGGCTATTGTTTATCAATCATATTGCCGAGTGGAATGTTCTTTTCGTATGTAAAATCAACACTCGAATAATGAAAGATAGCAAACTTCTTTCACAGATAGATGCTCCCTTCTCAGAAGCAATGTGACCATAGTGCGTATTAATAAAACACCCTAAAATAAATTAACAAAACGAAGTACGGACTGTGATCCGATCAACAAAATGGCTGCATATCGGCGAAATGAACCTGCCGCCGACGGGTCATCTTTTTCGAATCTCAACAACAAAAAGTCGCACAGACATCGTAGATGGACGATAACAGGGTCTCCGTAGGTCGCTGTCGACATTATTCACGTTACAAACATCGATATCCGACTCGAAATCATCGAGAAATGATCTCAGTAATATCCGCCAAATGCCGCATGATGTCGAAGATTAACTAGACGAACGCACTTCAACATCCTTCCAAATAAACTCACTTAATTCGCAAACGAAAACAACTTTTCACAAGATGGTGACAGCACATGTTTCCGTGATAATACATAGAGCTTAGATCAGCAGTTTGAGCTGGCTGGTTAATGTAAAAGAAGGATCTCATCGCGGTAAACAAAAGGCCCACAAGCTGTGAGTTTACTGGGCGGTTTTGGACGGTCTGCGCGTACGAGGGGTTGGACGGTTTTGGACGGTCTACACAGTAAAGAGTTAACAGATTGCTCAGCGAAAAGATCTCAGAAGGATGCAGTATTTGGGTTTAAATCAGAAATGCATATCAGGGGCAGTTGGCAGAATATTTTCCTCCCCCAAACTGGTATTCTTCGGTTTCCTACAAAACTTGTGGCCAAGTGGTCTCCGGGTCGTTGTTGTGTGTGTTCATAAACATTGATCATAAACACTTGGTCTTATCAGTATAATTAATGCGTTTTCTTGCATGATTACAATTTTTACCATAACCTGTTGATCCAGCGCGTAACCCATGTTGTGAATTCGTTGGTGGCATCAGTCTGCTTTCTCTGAGTGTCGAGGCAAAACAGTACATTTTGTTCTGTTGGGCAGGTTTGGAAAAATGTACCATTTTAAAGTTAGTCTTATAAATAATAAAAAGTACTCATAGTAGATACTTGTAACACTACAAAACTTTTTGAGTAAATGAATACGTCAAGGCACATGTAAAAACTAGTGCCGCAGCTTTGCATGGACACTTAAAAAGACATTTGTACATATTAACTTACGTATAAATCATAAAACTGGTAAGACATGCAGAGCTTTGCTGAGTTCGCAACCTGATGATTAGGTGTTAATTCAGCCCAATAACTACGTACCCTCGGTAATTCAAATATGACAAATGCATATGTTTAAAATAAATAATAATGAAGTTTATTTTATCATATGTATGATCAGTTATTAAAATAGCTTTCTTGTCTGACTTGCAGCAGTCATGACAGACGAATCAACAACCTCCACGGAGACACTGTATCCAGCAGAGGGCAGCACCAGCGTGTACAGCTTTGAGACGGACAGTCTTGCGTTCCGCGGTAACAAGGACTACCAGCGCCTCCTAGGGACCATTGTGACACTAGAATCACAGCGTGTACAGGCCTTGCGAGACATAGACACATTGATGACCTGTCAGAGGGCAGCACTTGCTGACCCCATCCAGTTCGTGCACCGTCTACAACAGGGCACTGATCTTGACTTGCCTCCGAGACAGAAGGTTGCGGAACTGCCGCCCATTGCGTGGGAGAACTACACCAGTAGTCTGGAGACTATGTCGTGGGCTCGCAGACATGCCACTCGCCACAAGAATAAGACGGATCTCAACAGTAGGGCACTGTTTGATGATTGTCACAAAGACGTTATGTTTCGACTATCAGTAATTTATCACTGTTTATTTACCTATAAGTTGTATTTCTGTTGTTTTGTTTGTTTGTTCATTTTAGAGATACTTTGTAATTTACATATATCAAATTTTTATTATTTGACATATTTAGAGAAAAAAACACTAGTTTTTATTATTTACCATTGCATTACTTCAGGATGATTGCATACTTGAGGACCTTTGTCATATGTGAGGACCTTTGTCATATGTGAGGACCTTTATCGTACTTTAGGACCTTTGTCATAGTTGAGGATCTTTGTGATGCAGACACAGTGGAAGGTGACAGTGCCAGTGAGATGCGGTGTGATGACATGGTTGACACGGGTGACGTGCCACTGGTGCGAGGTCGGGTCAAGCGTGACGGTCGACCAACAACCTTCAACCAGCTGTGGACGGCGGAGGAGCAGCGTCGATTGGAGCAGCTGCTCCTGGAGCATCCTCCGGAGGAGGTGGAGGCTCGCCGCTGGGACAAGATAGCTCGCGCTCTCACCAACAGGACCGCTCAACAGGTAGGACTGTAGTAGAGGGCCACAGGTCCTCACTTGTAGGACCATTCGTGAGGTAGGACCATAGTAGAAGACCATGTTTCCACCAACCGACTGCTCAACAGATAGCACCCAGAGACCACATTTATGGTTAATAATTTCTCTATGATAAATGGTGTGCACACTTAGCATATAGAGCCAAAAACAGCGACTCAAAAATTCTGTCCCTCCGATGAGGGGACACCTGCAATGTAGGGACACTTTTGCTTGGATACAGGAGTGTCCGCTGAAGAGAGGGACTACTGTAGAACCTAATTAATACAGGTAAAACCTAATTAATACAGGTAGAACCACTGGGTGTGTAGGCCCATAGCTGCCTCCAGGAAGAACTAGTGGTAGTAAAACGCTACTCATCCCCATGTATACTCACCACAGGTGAAAGGTGAGCATTAAGTTTCTCCCTTTGATTCCCTATGTATGATGTCTATATTGAAGGTTGTCTAGCTGTGTGTTGTACTTTGCTAGTCATGCATGGAAGTACTTTATCTAGCTGTGTGTTGTACTTTGCTAGTCATGCACGGAAGTACTTTATCTAGCTGTGTGTTGTACTTTGCTAGTCATGCATGGAAGTACTTTATCTAGCTGTGTGTTGTACTTTGCGAGTCATGCATGGAAATACTTTATCTAGCTGTGTGTTGTACTTTGCGAGTCATGCACGGAAATACTTTATCTAGCTGTGTGTTGTAGGTTGCCAGTCGGGTCCAAAAGTACTTCATCAAGTTGGCCAAGGCAGGCCTACCTGTACCTGGCAGAATACCAAGTGTCAGTGTTTCCAACAAGAAAGTGAGTATTTCCCTTTAAAAAGCAACACTTCTGTGGGTGCTGTACCATTTCCGATAGAAGATTAATTAAGATATTAATGTATCAGTATTTTAATTTTGTTTTAGTATTATAATTCTTATCTGCATTGTCAAGACAGCTACGACTCATTTTGTTTTATATATATATATATATATATATATATATATATATATATATATATATATTATATTTTCATCGATGAAACAAAACTGGTTTGAGTTAATAAATAATATATTCATTTTCAGCAAACATGCAAAATACAGATAAATTTATTATTACTTGAAAATGTGTGTGATATATATATATATATATATATATATATATATATATATATATATATATATATATATATATAAAGTGATTAAACTCATGCTACAGTGTGCTGTGTTGCCAGGGCACCCACAAACACCAGCGATACAACCGCTTTTACTTCCAACCATCGACATTCATGACGTCCATAGAGCCGCCAGTCTACATGTCTGATGGTGACAATGATGACGACGATGGTGACACAGTGTTTAGCTATGCACAGAGCAGTGGTGGTGACACAAGTGACATGCATGATGATCCATATGTGTCGGTATGTCAGCTAATATTACACTTATAAAAACATTTGTCATTTTGTAAAATAAAAATTGTGAATGGGGTGACCTGCAAATTTTGTGTTTAAAATTTGCTATTACTTGTTTTACAGAATACTATGTAATGAATTTCTATTGATGGAGTTGTACTTTTTACTGGCTGCAAGTCTTAATTTATTGTTTAGTCCATTCAGTGACTTCTGTGCTATTTACTGCATACATCATCTACTAAAAGTATAACAATCTGGGCACCTTGTTAGTGTAACCATGGTGATATAGATATCTAGCCAGTTTAAGCAATAGTGACCACTAGCTAGTGTGAACACTGGTGACCTAGACACCTTGCCAATGTGAGCCATGGTGACGGAGGCTGTGTTGTAGGATGAAGAAGACATCCCTTCGGAGCTGCGCCAGACGAGTGAGTATGTGGAACTGATGAGACTGAAGCAGCTGAGGAGGGAGAAGCTGAGGCCAGAACCAGAACCCACCCACAGTCAGCACATCGGTTACAAGGTCAATTACACTTTGTGAAGGGCCCAAGCTGGGGTTTACTTGGTTAGGGTTATCTATATTATAAAACAATGTTTCATAGTTTGTTGGCTGGCTGGCTGGCTGGCTGGCTGGCTGGCTGGCTGGCTGGCTGGCTGGCTGGCTGGCTGGCTGGCTGGCTGGCTGGCTGGCTGGCTGGCTGGCTGGCTGGCTGGCTGGCTGGCTGGCTGGCTGGCTGGCTGGCTGGCTGGCTGGCTGGCTGGCTGGCTGGCTGGCTGGCTGGCTGGCTGGCTGGCTGGCTGGCTGGCTGGCTTGGCTGGCTGGCTGGCTGGCTGGCTGGCTGGCTGGCTGGCTGGCTGGCTGGCTGGCTGGCTGGCTGGCTGGCTGGCTGGCTGGCTGGCTGGCTGGCTGGCTGGCTGGCTGGCTGGCTGGCTGGCTGGCTGGCTGGCTGGCTGGCTGGCTGGCTTTTTCAGAAGCAAGATGTGGAAGCACTCTCTAAAATTGAACTCTACTAGCATATTTATCCAAGGCAGAGGGTATGGGACCTGAGTGATATTAGCACGAGTAACTGACTTTCCCCACACATAGCTAGGTAGCTTGGCTAGTTATTACATAGCAGGGACACAAGTCTGCATAGAGTGTATTACAATACTAGTTTTGGCGCAGTTTGAGTCTGTCTTATCTGAAGTGCGGAGGTCCTCTCTCCCCTTCTCCATTCAGTCCTTTCCTTGGACCCTGGCCACTGATCTGCCAGTTGGTAGTGATTTTGAAAAAAGATTAGTGTAGTTATCTTGGGGGCTTCTCCTTGTTTTCAGTGAGTTGTCAGTCATTTCTTGTGTGACATCACTGGAGTTGCGTTGTTAAAATGATCTAGAGCTTGAGCAAGATATGATGTGATTGGTAACACCAAAGATAATGTGGTCTATGGGAACAAAAGACTAAAGTTGACAATTACTGCCCTTCATTTGTAATTCAATATGTGGGTACAAGTTAGTTAAGATGAACATCAACTGAAGTTTGATCATTCATACCCTGGTGTTTGTTACAGTGTGATCGCTGTGACTGTGACCCCATCGTTGGCACCAGGTGGCACTGCAGAGACTGTCCGGTAGACTTATCGGTGGACTTGTGTGATGACTGCGTTGGCTGGTGAGTGCCCTGTCAATGTCATCTATGACACAGGCCGTGTCAACATATAGTACAATCAAATCACTGATTGGGAAGGATTTTGATGGATCATTGCAGTGTATACCCCTTAAAACCCCCTCAAATATGTCCTGTTCACAACAAGGAATAATCTATAAAAAAACTGTTTGTTGTTGAAATTAAAGTGTCTCTTGAATAATAATATAACAGCATTTGTCTGTACCATAAATCTGACAATTAAACCATTCAGAGGTGCACTACAGGACTATAAAGGACTATACAAAAAGCTGTTTTAATTGCTGCTGAAGATGATGGGTGCATGACAACTATGTTGGGCATCACTCACTTGGGTCATGAGTCTTACTAGCAATTATCTGAGGTTGCTATTCAGAGATTTGAGTGACACCTCGTTAAAACATGTGGGTGAAATTTGGTGTAATATTGTACACTTATTGAATCATATCAGGTGACATGCACGAATGTTGCATTGGTTGAAATATGAAATTTTGAAACAACGATTCCATACCACCTGAACCACCTTATATTGTTTGATAATGTATTTATTTTATGAGTTCCTAATTGATGTTTGAAGGCATACAGTGCAACACAAACAGGAAGACATTATTAAAAGTGGAAACTGTTCCTAAGAAATCATAAAATGACATCATGGTGGCATGTGACCAGTCATCAGTTGAATAATTGTTTCAAGTAGTCTGTAACAGTCTAATAATAGCATTTAGTTTATCGGTTTTATTGTCATTGAAAGCATGTTATTGGTACAATCTATCCATGAAACAAACATAGTTAATTATAGTTTACATGATATAAGACTACCTACCTTTAAGTCAAATTTGAAATGACTCCAAGTAGAAAGTACTTTGAATCAAGACTCGTTTGTTGAGTTGAGTTGTGTGTTGGTAGATGGCAGCACTCATTGTACTGCAACATTGTTTCAGTGGTATCGAGACGGTCACACATGACAGCAGTCACCGCCTTGACGCTGTCCACCACTCGGTGGCACCACCACACATGGACCAAGACTACATGCGCTTCATGCCTGGGGGTTACAACTACCTCGACCCTAATTACATGCCAGCCGTCTAGACATACTTCTTGTCTGATACAATACCTAGACACCAACTACATGCCAGCCATCTAGGCATACTTCCTGTCTGACACAATACCTAGACACCAACTACATGCCAGCCGTCTAGACATACTTCTTGTCTGACACAATACCTAGACACCAACTACATGCCAGCCATCTAGGCATACTTCCTGTCTGACACAATACCTAGACACCAACTACATGCCAGCCGTCTAGACGTACTTCCTCTCCGATACAACTACCTGGACGCCAACTACATGCCAGCCGTCTAGACGTACTTCCTCTCTGATACCTGGATGTCAACTATATGCCAGCCGTCTAGACGTACTTCCTCTCTGATACCTGGATGTCAACTACATGCCAGCCATCTAAACGTACTTCCTCTCTGATACCTGGATGTCAACTACATGCCAGCCGTCTAGACGTACTTCCTCTCTGATACCTGGATGTCAACTATATGCCAGCCGTCTAGACGTACTTCCTCTCTGATACCTGGATGTCAACTACATGCCAGCCGTCTAGACGTACTTCCTCTCTGATACCTGGATGTCAACTACATGCCAGCCGTCTAGACGTACTTCCTCTCTGATACCTGGATGTCAACTATATGCCAGCCGTCTAGACGTACTTCCTCTCTGATACCTGGATGTCAACTACATGCCAGCCGTCTAGACGTACTTCCTCTCTGATACCTGGATGTCAACTACATGCCAGCCGTCTAGACGTACTTCCTCTCTGATACCTGGATGTCAACTACATGCCAGCCGTCTAAACGTACTTCCTCTCTGATACCTGGATGTCAACTACATGCCAGCCGTCTAGACGTACTTCCTCTCTGATACCTGGATGTCAACTACATGCCAGCCGTCTAGACGTACTTCCTCTCTGATACCTGGATGTCAACTATATGCCAGCCGTCTAGACGTACTTCCTCTCTGATACCTGGATGTCAACTACATGCCAGCCGTCTAGACGTACTTCCTCTCTGATACCTGGATGTCAACTACATGCCAGCCGTCTAGACGTACTTCAAGTCTCACCTGGACGCTAACTAACTGCTACAGTTGTATGACAAACATTGGTTTTGGCTGAATATGCAAAAACAACTGACTGAACAGAACATTGCCAGTGCTGTGTTGGTATCAATCACAGAGCAATTTAAAAGAATCAAAAACCATCACACTTTACAATAGTATTTATGTAATGCATAAGTGCAGTTTGGGAACGATGAAACATCTTTAATTTGCATTGCTTATGACACTGTGAGTGCTGACACAAAGTAACATGCAGTGGCACAGTGCGTGAAACATTGAATGCTCAGTTGTGAGAACCTGTGTTCGAATCATATGCTTCCATTTCAAACCTTAGAAGAGTCTGTTCATTGTGTCAGGTCACTCCGCTGTAAGAATGAATACCTGGTTGTACATGAATATATATAACATTCATGCATTAACTGAACTGAAATTCGGACATGATTATGATTATCCGATGACGGCAATGCTGGCAGCATCTTGCGTTTATGCATTACACTGCTTGGTTGAGAATGATATCAAATATTTTACTTCTGATCTTTGCAAATGAGGACACAATATTAAAATTTATATGATAAAGATTACATAATTTAGTGTTCACCTTAGACATGTTTAATTGGTATACAGAAATGGTAGAAGTGAGATTGATATTGATAATTGTGTAATTATCATTATAGTCATTGTCATCACACGAGATGTTATTATTGTATTTTATGATATATTTTTGTATATTTATTAAGATATACCCCGGTAGTCACGTTTGCTGTGGGGTAAAACGCCTACATGGGCATATTAACCCCTTGGCTAGTAGGCGTCTTGCCCCGCTAGTGCTATTTTTATCATTAGGTATTGTCCAGTAAGCTTATTATCACCCACATCTAATTATGCTGATATGTTTACAAGATAATTATGATGATACATGCTTAGTGGCAACATGTCTTTAGTTATGATGACTTTATTGACACAAAGGTAGACGTTATTTTTAACATCAAAACCATGTAATACACAAAACGTTGATTTTTATACTTACTTTTGATCGTGCATATTAACGCTCTTGTAAGAAGAAAGCGATATATCGCGGCACTTGAAAAATGTAATACGTGGTATAGTATGTTAGGCGTTCGTTGGAAAAGTGGTATGGGAGTATTACCCTGCCCTACCCTAATACGTACATGTTAAGTGAATAATTAATTAAATCGTAACCTACATGTCTAATTTGGTTCTGATGTTTTTATATGTGTAAGGATGATTGTGTGTGTGTGTTGTGTGTGTGTGTGTGTGTGTGTGTGTGTGTGTGTGTGTGTGTGTGTGTGTGTGTGTGTGTGTGTGTGTGTGTTGTGTGTCTGTCTGTCTGTCTGTCTGTCTGTCTGTCTGTCTGTCTGTCTGTCTGTCTGTCTGTCTGTCTGTCTGTCTGTCTGTCTGTCTGTCTGTCTGTCTGTCTGTCTGTCTGTCTGTCTGTCTGTTGTCTGTCTGTCTGTCTGTCTGTCTGTCTGTCTGTCTGTCTGTCTGTCTGTCTGTCTGTCTGTCTGTCTGTCTGTCTGTCTGTCTGTCTGTCTGTCTGTCTGTCTGTCTGTCTGTCTGTCTGTCTGTCTGTCTGTCTGTCTGTCTGTCTGCAGGTATTAAAACAATTTCTGGACACAACAACAATTTGGTTGTGGATGATTTTGAACATGAGTAATAAACGGAGGTTCATCCTCCTCTCCTCAAGATTTGGCGAATCTAAAATTCTTGAAACGTAGTTGTTGCGCTGTTATTGTAATTGTCGGGCGTAATTGACTTGCAAGGAGCAGCCTCTTGGGCCAATTCTCTCTTAGCTCTTGTTTGGACTGTGCGCTCACGTCTCAGTTTGACACAATCTATAATAGAAGTGTATAGTCAGTTTTTGTAGGGTGGATTTTCCATAATTTTAAGATTTTGTTCTCAAATGACTGGAGTGCTGGAGCGTCACCCACAGCCTGTGGGAGACTATTCTATACATCAATGCTTCAGTGCTATAAGTCATTTGTTTCTAATGTATCTTTCTCAATTGTTATAGGTTGTACCCTCTCATTTTGAATCATTTCCCCTAAATTAAAAAAATTATATCTACTAATTCCCCTACTCGTGACACTTCCAACGCCTCTGTTGGTCAGTCGTGAGGGACGAAGGTGGATTGCATTGATGTGTCTTGGTGGAGTGCATTGATGTGTTCTGGTGGACTGCATTGGTGTGGACTGCATTGGTGTGCCCTGATGGACTGCATTGGTGTAGACTGGTGGACTGCATTGGTGTGGACTAGTGTGCCCTGGTGGACTGCATTGGTGTGGACTGTAGTGTGCCCTGGTGGACTGCATTGGTGTGGACAGTAGTGTGCCCTGGTGGACTGCATTGGTGTGGACTGGTGGACTGCATTGGTGTGGACTAGTGTGCCCTGGTGGACTGCATTGGTGTGGACTGTAGTGTGCCCTGGTGGACTGCATTGGTGTGGACTGTAGTGTGCCCTGGTGGACTGCATTGGTGTGGACTGTAGTGTGCCCTGGTGGACTGCATTGGTGTGGACTGTAGTGTGCCCTGGTGGACTGCATTGGTGTGGACTGTAGTGTGCCCTGGTGGACTGCATTGGTGTGGACTGTAGTGTGCCCTGGTGGACTGCATTGGTGTGGACTGTAGTGTGCCCTGGTGGACTGCATTGGTGTGGACTGTAGTGTGCCCTGGTGGACTGCATTGGTGTGGACTGTAGTGTGCCCTGGTGGACTGCATTGGTGTGGACCTTGGTGAGTGTGCCCTGGTGGACTGCATTGGTGTGGACTGTAGTGTGCCCTGGTGGACTGCCTTGGTGTGGACTGTAGTGTGCCCTGGTGGACTGCATTGGTGTGGACTAGTGTGCCCTGGTGGACTGCATTGGTGTGGACTGTAGTGTGCCCTGGTGGACAGCATTGGTGTGGACTGTAGTGTGCCCTGGTGGACTGCATTGGTGTGGACTGTAGTGTGCCCTGGTGGACTGCATTGGTGTGGACTGGTGGACTGCATTGGTGTGCCCTGGTGCTCAGTTTTCCATGTACAAGGTCATTGCTAATTAAGGATTGGAATAAATGTTAATGAGTAAAATCAGCTTATAAGAATGCTGGTGAGATAGTCTTGATCTCCACAGCACAATGCAATGTAAACGAATACGCATAGTGCAATAGTAGAAAGTGCTCTAGTGACTCGTTACAAACAAAGGGATGAGCTGCCATTGAAAGACACAGAGGATGGTGCAAAGAAGAACCATCTTGCTGGGTAATTGTACTCGTTTTTAATAGTCACAATTTAAATATATCACAATATACAGTAGTTGACTACCAACATGTTGGCCACAATGTGCAAAATCTTAATACAGTGGTATATACACATGAAACTACTGCTCACTGGCCTGTAGTCATTGTATTCACTTTGCCTGTATATACAACATGTAGCATAGAAATATATAGTTGACCTCAAATTTCTAGGATGTTTACACCACCAACATATTTGAGATGTCACCAAAATTGTCACCAACACCTTACAGTCATGAGAATACTTATTAACATGAACAATTATATTTTATTATTAAACAAATCCACAGACTTATGTTTCAAGATTATATGGGGACCATATGGTATACCATTGAATAAATTTGCTGTATACAACAAGTAAATCATGTACCTAAAATATCCACAAATGTATGAGGATGGAGATAATAAACGGTTACATTTAGTGTACAGTATTGTTCCCACAGAACTGGTTCCCAAGAAACTAAAAAAGTAGTGTATACTAACTATATCAACATAAAATACAAATTTAACAGTATTTTGCGTCGTCTACTAGATATGGGTAATTCTAGGACTTGATCATTTCGTTCGTCTACTTATGGGTGGGGAAGTTTCAAGGAACTACTCCGGGTTCTCTACACATTTTGTAACGACATGCTGGAGGATGACAGAGAGCTGGAACTCAGGAAGGAGACAGACAATCATGGTATGTTGCAGGGATCATGTAGAGAATCACACGAAAGATTGCAGAGGTTCAAGTGAATGATCACATTGTGGATCGCGTGGAGAATCACAACATTGTGGAGAACCATCATTACATGGAGGATCACCTGGTGGATCATATGTGCACTATTTACAGTGTATGTTGGCTATAAGAAATGATCACAAACCTCACCAACAGCCAAAGCAGACACCATCAAGAGACACCATCAAAGCCTGAGACATCGTCAAGGCCTGAGAGACACCCTCAAGCCTGAGAGACATTGTCAAGGTCTGAGACACACGCAAGGCTTAAGACACATTGTCAAGGCCTGAGAGACACCATCAAGACCTGAGAGCATCAAGGCATGAGAGACACCCTCATGGCCTGAGACACCCTCAAGGCCTGAGACACCCTCAAGGCTGACACACCCTCAAGGCGTGAGAGCCGACTGAGGTAGCTTCAATTGTATAACTAGTGTTCACGTCTACAACACCTCACACCTGTCAGTGCTGCAAATGTATAGCAACTAAATTACACCAAGAATACTGATATTTCAGTGGCAATGTACGTCAAGTATGCCAATATTTCAGTGCATCTATACACAAGATGTGCCATTACTTAATAGTTGTGTATACAACTTATGCCAGTAACTCGATGATGATAATGAATTTCAATAAAATTAGTTAAAACAACATAAAACAAGGTCTATCACAGAACAAGACAATGATACAACTATCCTGTAGTTGTTCGTATGACACTTGCAAAACACAGACATACGCACACACACACACACACACACGCAAACACTTACACTACTAGCTAGCGACACAGTTGCATATTCATGTCAATCGCAGTGTCATGTATGTACAAGGTTGTTTACAAACTTATCTGAGGAAAAGGGCAGAAACTGACAACCCTAAAACAACAGGAGTCCTCTGTGTCAATAATCTTGCAAACGTAATTACTTTCATCAAGCAGCAGTATTTGTTTGTACAATGAACAATGATCGTACCATAATATGAACATCTGACACAGTATTTGCACTAGTTTAGCCCCGAGAACAACCCAGTATTATATATGATAGAATTAAATCGTTCTCATTCATAAACCACCTCTAAAGTGCTCCCTAAATTCACTCAACCCATTACAAATCATGATAATTGAGACACGTGGAAACACAAACATTGTGGAGTCACTGATGCGTGCATCTGTCATCACAATGACTTGAGGGAATAAACATTAAACAGATGATTTGTTAAAGCGCCTGTCATCATAATTCGTCATCGCTAGAATGTCTGCTTGTCGTCTGTGTGGAGACATCGCTGTCTGGATCAACAGACTGGGAGTCAGGTGTCCTTGTGTCTGTGTGTGTGGATGAGCTGCTTACTTCTGCACTGTCATGATCACCCACTGAGCTGGAATCTTTGTTCATATCTGAGTGTTGTTGTTGCTGCTGCTGGGTGTTGTTTCAGCAGCAACAACTGCTGCTGTTTCAGTTGCAATTTGTGCCGCTCGAGTCTTTCGCTCGCAGTCAGTGTCTCCTCGTGCTCAACATCAGCAAACCTCGCCTCGTCACTGCTGAGCGTTGTATCTGGTGGCCGCTGAGTGGCCGAGGCAGTGCCACCGAGTGAGGGCGTAAGTGACGCCCCTGCTGTCTCACCTTGTGTCCTCTCTGTCCTCTCAGTGTCTACAGAAGGCACAGAACCCACAGGACCAGCCACTGCACACACAGGGGGCGACACACTACCCCGCCGGGCCAGGGCGACCCAATTTGCCGGGTCTGCCGCCGCTAACCTCCGCTGCCCAGATATTTCAACCGATACCTCTGCCAGGAGGTCACCTGTATTTGGGAACATCTCCCTCAGTTGCTTGCTCACGTACCCTGACAACAACGCGTTGATTCGCTTCAACAACTGCTCCTTTCGCTCTGTCAACCCATCGTCACCGGCAGTGTCAATGTCGGTAGCTTCGTCCAAGCTGAGCTTGTTCAGCAGTGCCTCCATGCTGACACTGCCCGGGATCTCGTCGTTGGCAAAGATGGCCTGCATCAGTTTACCAAGTGCATACAAGTGGTCCGAGTACTCGTTCTTACTCAGCCGGTCGAACGTGTCGAGACCGTGCAGTAATCGTGCGATTTTGCTGCTCGTCATGCGCCTCTTGTACGTGTCCTCGAGTTGCTCCAGATGCACTCTGGGAAGTCCCGATTCGGGGTCGCGTTCTACGCGGACTATTCCGGCGTCAACGCTTGACGTGGCGACAACCGACTGAGATCGTACATCCAGACGGATGTCATCGAACGACGCGAAGTATATGGAGCGCTCCATGTTGCTGTCACTGTCCCCTGCTGCCTTCCTCTCTGTCACATCTCCCATCAAACTTCCCGCCTGCCTCGCCAGTGTCTCCTTTGCTATGTCCTCTGTAACAACAGTCATATGACTTAAGTCATGTGACACCACACCTAGCCTTGCGGACCATTACAGACACATTCAGACATACTCATTGCGAAGATAAATTTATTAACATCACCGATCATGTCAATTTTTACACCTGCCATTTTTTATTCTGTAAGAATCTGTTGGCTCAACATAATATATTTTGGTACAACTGCAAGATGACGATGATGAAACCTGCTTCTGAAATTAATTTAGCTCACTGCGAATTAGGTTTGTTGATATTCAAATACGTAACATGTGAACTGTTTAAATGACGGGTTTACACAAATGAGTTAGCTTGTCATAGTAGGTACTAAACATGTACGTTTTTTTATGGCATGATTTATAAACATGGGTAGAAAAAACTATATACAAGAAGCAGTTGTAACACAGCAGCCATACTGGAATATTATTCAGTGAAAACATTATAATTACTAATGGCGAACCTAGAGAATTAATCAGCCAGGTGGCGCTGTTATACAATTCAGACCGTGTGCCATCCATCACCAGCATCCCATTATCTGGTTACACCACATTCATTCATTATATCCAGCATGTGTTAACACACATTGTACATAAGTGTTACAGTTATAACAGTCGGAGTTAAAAAGATTTGAACGAACTGAACAAAGAAATAAACAACAAGCACGATTATGTCACCGGCCTGAGTGGCGTATCAGCACCACTAGCGATCATGTAGGTTGTCTATTGCGAAAAACTTTCTAGTTCCACAAGACACCACCAGGGTAGTATACCTGCTTTGCGTGCCTTGTCGCTGAGCAGCACTGAGAGGGACGAGTACTCCGCCAGTCCTTTCTCCAACACAGCTCCCTCCTTGTTGAAGAGGAACACCATTGGGATGGTGACGTCCGACTGCCCGTCCCCCGACATCGCAAACAATGGCGATCCCTCGGAACTTGACCCGTCGTTGTTGTCTGCAACAAGCGCTGCCATTCAGGCTCGATGCCAATGGGTCTAATCTGCAGTGGCAACTTCCATACATAAAATCAGTGTATATGGTTAGTTGTGTTTCCGAAACCCATTTTCTGGAGACTCACTTGAAAATGATGAGTATTAATAAATTGTTGTTGGCATAAACATTTTCAGCAAGGTTAGCTGAACCAACATAAGCTTTCTGCAACACATGTAATGTTATATGTGTGTATATATATATATATATATATTTATACGAAACCGACCATTTTGGACCAATCTTCCGACTATTTTGGACCATATTGACATTTTGGACCCGGTGCCCGGGTCCAAAAAAGTCAAAGCCTTTCATAATTAGGAAACACATGTTTAGTGTGTTTTAATCATATGTATACGTGGCATACTTCTTCGTAATGTTGAAAATAAGTCGTTTGACTAAAAACATTGTTTATTTTGACAGTATTGCAGGGTTAAATATTTTCGTTTTTTTGCATCCCAACCATTTTGGACCCGGTCTAAAACACCTCCAATTGCATTGTTTTGGCATATATGTTGATCCCAACTTTTGCACGAAGTATCTTGTAGTAACTGTCTATGTAGTGTTCAAGTTTAATAGTATTCCACGAAGAAATAAAAAAATTAGCAATATGATATAAAATATATTTTCTCCATCGGCATCGGTTGTACGTGACCTTGACCCTGGGCGGAGTTTCTCGCCACACGAGCGTTATCATGGTGCGAATTTGTTTGTGTTTCCGAAGAGCGGCGATTTCTTGATAAATATTTCAGCATTAGGGTCAGGTATAACCCTCTAAAATATGATTTCTTTATTAAAAATAAGAAAGCTTGGTTTTTAGTTGTTATTGTTTGTACAGCGAGCTAGGCAGAGCGCGTGAATGAGCTAATCAGAGTCGAGCTTATATCGAGGCTTCGCTTTGGATTACTTCCTTCGCTGGCAACTCGCTGTAAACAGAACATTTATTTTGTTCTGTTCGTTTTTTACTTTAAGTATAAGATACAGTGATGATTTAGTTAATTATCATACATGGGATTGACAAGCATATTCAGGTATGTATAGGAATTCCTTATATACTAAAAAATATGTTGAATAAATGGTGTAAACAGACAGACGATGTTGATGTAACGTGAAGTTGTAGTATGTTGTCTGTACTGGGACCGAGTTGATATTGACTTGTTATTGCTTGCTGTTGTGCAAATGACACTGCCAGTCCCTTACGTAGTCATGTTTAACGTAAAATATTATCTTTATGGGTTTCTACTTTAATGTCATTTAAAATAGAGCCCATATTAAATCACTTTGGGCATTCTCTAATAATGTAGCCCAAACCTGGACTATATAAAATTAAAATGTTGTACTTATCTTGTGCTTTTCAAAATGTTTTCTAAATAGCTAGAAACCCATATAATATAATATATATCTCACACTTTATAACCATGTTTATTTAAATAGATTTCAGGTACAGATGTCATCAAAAGAGAGGAGTGGTCCCCCCCCAAAAATATTTCATGGCAATCGATATACAGGATCAATGGCCACCTGAACTGCAGTCGCAAACAACACTGCCATGGAGCTCTTCAGCTCAGAAGCCCGGTGTTCTACAGCCTGAACAAGCCGTTGGTGATGAGCCACGGGAGTGGATATCGGTTATTTGACATTCGACCACTGGTGAAGTTTGTCGAACAGTTTCCGTGTTCCACATGTCAGCACAGTGTGTATGATGTAACAGAGTTTGGCACAGGCCTTGCAACTACAGTACTTTTTTTACATGCAGGGCATGCATGTGGTGCTATCATGAAGTTGAAAAACAATTATGGTGAAAACATTAACTTGCATCTCAAGCAGGCTGCAATGAAAGCAGGTTTCTGTGGCATTGACTACAAAGGATTGATGTCAGCTGAAAAGCAAGTAACAGAAGCAGCCAAGACAGGTAGAAAGAGGAGGCAGGTTGTGCAGGCTGGTACAAGCACTAGCTGATGGTAGCTGTGAAACTGGAGCTTTCTAAGTGAAATAGCCTTGTCAGTAGATATGTAGTAAAAGAAGTACCAAGGATTTAAACACTGTTTTCTACATTTTTTAGCCATGCATGTCAACATATGACAAGATATCTAGAAAGGTTGTTGACTGATGTTGATAAAAATTTGGGCATAGTGTTGAAGCTACATAATATAATTTTTTTAGATATTTGTCTGATCTTGTTTCTTTTAGTTCAGATTAAAGTATAATGTATTGACATAATACTATCAAAATATCAACTTATTGTGTTTTAAAATACAAAAAAATTTGTTATTGTGTTTTAAAACACAACAAATTGTGTTTTAAAATAAAAAATAGTTATTATATTTATCTTTGGTGGCCATTTTTTTGGTCATGTGACTTGTCATAATTGGGTTGTTCTATTTTTTGCTTCCGATATATCATTATGCTTCTTTGTCACAAATTTGACATCTTTATGACTTATAACAAGAAAAATACAGTTATACCTGACCTTAGGTCGTTTGAGTCGGCATTGTGCCATGTAGTATATGTATGTACAAATACTCACATAAAGTAGGACTTAATTCAAGGAGATAATTGTATAACCATTATCAAATTGTGTAAATTATATCTTAATCTGCATCGGAACAGCTTGACAGCTGAAGAAGAATTATGTTTTATCCGACTGGTATTTCAAACAATACACACTTTCATGCATTCTTGTCAAACAACTCGGGAAAAAAAAAAAAATTTCACAGCAAACATGGTAGTAGAGTATATAATTTATAATACAGTGTAGGGTCTGGAGAGTCCTAAAACCGTGCTAGTTACTACGGGGGAGCCCCCTTTTTTTTAGAAACTTAATTTACAAAATCATCATTAAAAAAAATTCTTCCAGAAAAACCAAAACACTGTAAGATGCCTTTGCACAGCACATGTTTTTGTTGTTTGCAGTGTTGCAAATAGTCATACTGTGTAAAGTTGATAGGTGGTTGTTGATTCTAAATGTTGCATACATGTTACTTGATAATTTGGTAAGATATAGAGTTTCACATACCGGGGTACTTGGCAAATCTATGTGAGCTATGTTTGTCTTTAACTACCCCTAGGTATTTCAGGAAGGTAATTTAATAATTGTTGCAAATTATGTCGAAGATTTTTTTTGCAAAATCGTGTTTATTTTGATAAGTGCATATTTTATTTTTAGCTTTGTTATCATGACTATGTACCTCATAGTTGTTATTCTATTTGATTCAAAGCCCCATGCCATGATGCAATAATTAACAATTAATTAATATATTTATTTATATCAAGAGGCAATGTTTTAATTTGTTTAAAATTCTGATTATTTTAGAACATGTTTTCAGTGTGCCTTTTCCAGTTAATTGTTTTTCTATAAATAAACCCCAGAATCGTTATTCTTCGACTTGTTCAATATTTACATTTTCTATCTTCAGAGTGAGTATATGTATATTTTTCTTTGCCGATGGAAATTTCATGTATTTAGATATTGCCACATTTAGTGATACTTTGTTGATTTTGACCATTCATTTTTCTTAAAAGTTCTTCGTTTATTAAAGAATCTAAATTTTGTTCATGTATATTATAACTGAACATGTTTAGTGTACTTGATATGGTTGTATCGTCAGCATAAATGAGAAAGCTAAGCATTTTACTGGTTTGTGCAAAATCATTGATGTATAGTAGTAGTCCTATGATTAAACCTTGTGGTACACCTGTTGTTATTGATAGCATATTTGATTTGATGTTAATTTCCATGTATTGTTTATGATTTCTGGGTAGCTGCTGAATAAGTTAAGACTTGTTCCATGTATACCATCATATTTCAATTTATCAAGTAAAATAATATGATCAATGGTATCGAAGGACTTGGAAAGATCTAAATAAACATGAATAGGTTTTTCATCTTTATCCAGTTGGGTTATTATTCTATCTATTAATTTTAGTGCCACATATTGTGTTGAATGTTTCAGTCAGAAACCATGATCAAACAAAAGCCTAGAGTCATTAAATAAGATGATAATTGATCAAATATTTGTTCAAGTATTTTTGAAATAGCTGGTAGAAGTGGAATGGGCCTATAATCTTGGATCCGGGGATGGAGTGATTCCCAAAAAAAAATGTAATCGACAAAATTGTTTACTATGAAAATGCACGAGTATGAGTATTCAGAAAACAAACGTACTCGAGTATGAGTACAATTACTTTAGAATGTAATCTTGATCACCGTAAAGGCGACCTTAAAGGAATCTCTTTGTTTCATTCTAATGTTGGATTTAAAATTTACGTTTTCTGAATGTAATACAAATATGATGCATTTAAGAATTTCACATGTCCCCTTTTAAAATGTCAATGGCCTAGGTCCATTATAGCTACTTCCCATTACAGCTATATGTTTTCCCATTATAGCAACTCTTAAGTTTAGCAGGCAAACTAGTCCCGTTACAACCACTTATTTGATTACACAATTCAGGAGGGGACAGCAAGAAGGAGCATTAACTATTTTAGATTAATGTAAGATTTTTACATGAAATGTCTTAATGATGGACGCATTTTAAACCTTTAAAAATTATTTAAAATTTAAAACCCGGATTTAGTAGCTAACTGCCCCGACCCAGTTAGGATTCTGGAGCTAGAAACCATGGCCAGTCATTCACAGCATACTGACAGAGCAAACAGTACAGGTGGGGGGGGGGGGGGGGGGGACATGGCTTCTAAAGCTACTTGTTTTGGCTAAATTAGTTATACTCTTTATGATATCTTCTTCAACGTGTTTAAATGTAAAATTACTGTCTGCTATTTTATTTAAACAATAATTTATGTATGTCCACGAGTGCCTTTATATTTAATATAATTTGGTTTGGACATCACACCAGAAGATCTTGCCAACTTTTATTCCCACATGGGACATTTGGAAAAAATCAAATGGGAAAATTACAAGTGCCCCTTGGCATTAATGGCCATAACACAAGTGGGGGAAAAATCTCATGGACTTAGATGTATGCACAGGCAAGGAAGGAAAGGGAGGTTTGTGTTATGAAAATACATTGATTGAAAATACCTTTCTCGACCCAACAACTAGAAATTCCCATAATACATAATTATTTGCAATAAAAAAATTTACCATTAAAAATGTATGACAAGAAATATATCAATCAAATTTGAAAATATACATGTAATAAGTAAATAATATTATATAGTGGAATTCCAGCAGCATTTCACCTGAATACCCCATGTCTAAATTTTTTTTTTTGGAACTGCATTATATATCACTATTTGGAAATTCTCTTATTACTTTTTAATTTTACTAAGAAGCTACTGTTACACTTCATATGATTTAAATATGACAAGAAGGGGATTGTGATTTGTATTGTAATAATTGTACTGATGGTCATACAAAACAAAATAATATTACCACAGTTTGCTTATACTGAACATATTTATAAAAAAAAAACCCGAAGTTTTGCTTAAGTACCCTTTCATTGTATCAAACCAGCATTGGTGAAATTTATGGATGAGAACGTGATGCACAGAAATCTATATGAAAAAGTCAGAAAGAAGGTGATGAATGAACAGCGGAAGACACAAATGAATACCTGCAGAGATCCATGTGGGTACTGGTTTCTGGAAATTCTGCCATACAGAACCATGATATGCTGTTTTCACCAACAATTTTTGAAATCTTTGAGCAACATATCAACATCAGAACCACTTATTTCATCACTGGCATGCAAGCAAAGTGAATATTTTTGTGTGAAAAACAATATTCCTAAGACTATATTTATTTCATGTGACATACGCCTTTTTGCCTCATCATGTTCAAAATCATCATTGTGCAACAAAATGCAAAGTATTCAATGTATAAACAGTAAACACCATGGGCTGTTTTTAACATTCCTGTGCTGATCAATGTGAACAGTTGTTTTGAATGTCATCTGATACAATTTATACGTCGCGTTTGTTTAAATAATTTTCATGAATTATGGTGCATGGCCGGAAGTCACATTTTTGCATTTGCTATGAAAATGTGTCTCAAAAAGCTGGAGGGGTTGTTTAATTTGAGATATATAACTTTTTAACTAGTGACATGGAATCCTGAGGTGGTCAGTGGGCCCCGACTTGTTTTATTATAATGATATTAGATAATACATTTACATTGTATTATGTTTTATTTTTGGATTGTGTAAATATGTATGTTTTTATTTTATATGTTTGGCTGAATACAAAGCTCTTTTACAAACCTATACCTGCTTTGTTACCTACAGCAAATGAGTCACCATTCCTTAGAAACAAATTCCTTGTCATACATTTAAATAACTTTGTAACAAGTTTGTAAATGTTCATTTGTATACAACATCAAAGTTTCTGACTATATTTAATATGATATACATCTGTACAATCATGGTGAGGCAGAAAGCGATATGTGGCAGAAACCAAATTCTTAACTATACATTTATGACTGTTTTATTGGATTTATAATTACCCAGTCATACAAAGAAAGGTCACTACTACTTTTTCAGAACGTTATTAAATTTGAGGGATCAATCAAAGAAATTACTGGAGAAAGGTACATTTTGATTTTCTAGCAGCCACCATTTCCCCATTCCCTTAAAGCAACACAGTTCATAACATACAATGTACCCAGCCGCAGGCAAAACAAAATTGTTTGTTTTAAGAATTAAGTCGCTGTCACTGTCAGATGTAGACGTAAGGCCTAGTAAGGGCTTGTTAAAAGTTTTGATTTGATCAGTTTTAGATTGCTAAGGAAAATAAGAAGACACACCCAAATTTAATGGTAGCAAATTTTCTACGAATATATGGGGAATTAAAAAAGCTGTTTTGGGTTTTTGCAACCCACTAATAAAAAATTTACCCCCGACGGGATTATAAAAAAGCTCAGTCCTCCCTTTAATGACAAACAAAAACCCCCGGGAAACATTTTTCACTTTCGGCCCTAGTTGTGGCTAGGGTTAAAATTTTTTATAACGGATTTCACTCCCTTAGTATGGAATTAAAAACAAAGAAACAAATTGGGAATGAGCAAATCACCAAATTTTCGTATTTTTTAAATTTTTCCGACATTATTAAACTGGCCCCGCGGGATTCTCATTGGCTGTTTTTCCCCGTCCCCAAAAAAGTGGATAGTAGATACGGAGGGCCAAAATGGTATGAATTTTGTATAATCGTTGGGCGTTTACTTTTTTTGGGAAACCCCCATTTTGGACCACAAAAAGTATATTTGTAATAAAAGTACACATTTTCCTTTTACACACTGACAACTTAAAGCTAAGCACTCTTATATGTGTTTTATTAAGTTAGTTAAAAAAAATATTATTATATTCCGTATTTCGTTTGGGTCCAAAATAGTTGGAATTTTGGTATATGTCCAAAATGGTTGGTTTTGTAAGTATATAAATATATATATATATATATATATATATATATATATATATATATATATATATACATACTGTTTTTATATATATATATATATATATATATATATATATATATATACATACATGTGTATATATATAAAGTTATATATATATATACATGTGTTTTATATATATATATATATAATATTGTAATTTATGTATATATATATATATATAATATATATATATATATATATATATATATATATATATATATATATATATGAAAACTAACCAATGGCTACTGTTTGAAAGTGTGATGTGATTTGGAGTCAGGATCACATGTTTCAGTGGAGACATTTTTGTTTCAAATCCATTGGTTTTAATTCTGTACTTTCCATGTAACATCACTCCTTTTTGATTAGCCTACAGCATTCTTATCTGATCAACATATATACATATGGCAAATACAATGTATTACATATTGAGCACTTACCAACAACAATGGCACCAATAGCCCCAGATGTCTGTAGGATTCTGGCCTGGAAATGAAACGCCATTCTTACATTCATGTCTTTTGTCACATTTAGGCTTCAAATGTTAATCTTTTTTAACGAATACATAATTCAAAACTATTTTGGCAAGAACTGCAGCTGGGAAAGTCTGATTCATCTGACGTCATGCTGTGGCAGTGATGTAGTGCACTCTACATATGGCAAATCTACTGCACAGGTCAGTTCCACGAGACAAGGTGTATTCACTTGTCAATGAATAGAAGAGTTCATCTTGGTACAGTTGATAGAAATGTAGGAATAAATGCACATTTACCTTGTCTATGAACATACAGCCTCCCCGCTGGACAAGGGCGACGAGTCCTCGGATGTCAGTGGTCAGTCCTTCGCAGGCAGTGAACGGGTCAGTCTTCACCAACCTACCTTCAATCTGCCAGACAAACAGCACCAATGAGAGGAATGGAGAATGAGGGGTAGAGAGATGGGAGTGGAGAATGAGGGGTAGAATGAGGGGAATGGAGAATAAAGGGTAGACAGATGGGAGTGGAGAATGAGGGGTAGAATGAGGGGAATGGAGAATAAAGGGTAGAGAGATGGGAGTGGAGAATGAGGGGTAGAACGAGGGGAATGGAGGATAAAGGGTAGAGAGATGGGAGTGGAGAATGAGGGGTAGAATGCAAGGAATGGAGTATAAAGGGTAGAGAGATGGGAGTGGAGAATGAGGGGTAGAACGAGGGGAATGGAGGATAAAGGGTAGAGAGATGGGAGTGGAGAATGAGGGGTAGAACGAGGGGAATGGAGCATAAAGGGTAGAGAGATGGGAGTGGAGAATGAGGGGTAGAGCGAGGGGAATGGAGAATAAAGGGTAGAGAGATGGGAGTGGAGAATGAGGGGTAGAGCGAGGGGAATGGAGAATAAAGGGTAGAGAGATGGGAGTGGAGAATGAGGGGTAGAGCGAGGGGAATGGAGAATAAAGGGTAGAGAGATGGGAGTGGAGAATGAGGGGTAGAGCGAGGGGAATGGAGGATAAAGGGTAGAGAGATGGGAGTGGAGAATGAGGGGTAGAGCGAGGGGAATGGAGAATAAAGGGTAGAACGAGGGGAGGGGATGGAGAATAAAGGGTAGAGAGATGGGAGTGGAGAATGAGGGGTAGAGCGAGGGGAATGGAGAATAAAGGGTAGAGAGATGGGAGTGGAGAATGAGGGGTAGAGCGAGGGAATGGAGAATAAAGGGTAGAGAGATGGGAGTGGAGAATGATGGGTAGAACGAGGGAAATGGAGAATAAAGGGTAGAGAGATGGGAGTGGAGAATGAGGGGTACAGCGAGGGGAATGGAGGATAAAGGGTAGAGAGATGGGAGTGGAGAATGAGGGGTAGAGCGAGGGAAATGGAGAATAAAGGGTAGAGAGATGGGAGTGGAGAATGAGGGGTAGAGCGAGGGGAATGGAGATAAAGGGTAGAGAGATGGGAGTGGAGAATGATGGGTAGAGAGAGGGGAATGGAGAATAAAGGGTAGAGAGATGGGAGTGGAGAATGAGGGGTAGAGCGAGGGAAATGGAGAATAAAGGGTAGAGAGATGGGAGTGGAGAATGAGGGGTAGAGCGAGGGGAATGGAGAATAAAGGGTAGAGAGATGGGAGTGGAGAATGAGGGGTAGAGCGAGGGAAATGGAGAATAAAGGGTAGAGAGATGGGAGTGGAGAATGAGGGGTAGAGCGAGGGGAATGGAGAATAAAGGGTAGAGAGATGGGAGTGGAGAATGAGGGGTAGAACGAGGGAAATGGAGAATAAAGGGTAGAGAGATGGGAGTGGAGAATGAGGGGTAGAGCGAGGGAAATGGAGAATAAAGGGTAGAGAGATGGGAGTGGAGAATGAGGGGTAGAGCGAGGGAAATGGAGAATAAAGGGTAGAGAGATGGGAGTGGAGAATGAGGGGTAGAGCGAGGGAAATGGAGAATAAAGGGTAGAGAGATGGGAGTGGAGAATGAGGGGTAGAGCGAGGGGAATGGAGAATAAAGGGTAGAGAGATGGGAGTGGAGAATGAGGGGTAGAGCGAGGGGAATGGAGAATAAAGGGTAGAGAGATGGGAGTGGAGAATGATGGGTAGAGAGAGGGGAATGGAGAATAAAGGGTAGAGAGATGAGAGTGGAGAATGAAGGTTAAGACAGACAGGAGTGGAGAATGAGTGGGTAAAGATAGAGGGGGTGGAGTAGAGGGGAGGGAGGGAGAGAGTGAGAGAGGGAGAGAGAGAGAGAGTGTGGAGAATAAGGAGTAAAGAGAGAGGGGTGTGGAGAATAAGGAGTAAAGAGAGAGAGTGTGGAGAATAAGGAGTAAAGAGAGAGTGTGGAGAATAAGGAGTAAAGAGAGAGAGAGAGAGTGTGGAGAATAAGGAGTAAAGAGAGAGTGTGGAGAATAAGGAGTAAAGAGAGAGAGAGAGTGTGGAGAATAAGGAGTAAAGAGAGAGAGAGAGAGTGTGGAGAATAAGGAGTAAAGAGAGAGTGTGGAGAATAAGGAGTAAAGAGAGAGAGAGAGTGTGGAGAATAAGGAGTAAAGAGAGAGTGTGGAGAATAAGGAGTAAAGAGAGAGAGAGAGTGTGGAGAATAAGGAGTAAAGAGAGAGAGAGTGTGGAGAATAAGGAGTAAAGAGAGAGAGAGTGTGGAGAATAAGGAGTAAAGAGAGAGAGAGTGTGGAGAATAAGGAGTAAAGAGAGATGGCTGTGGAGAATAAGGAGTAAAGAGAGAGAGAGAGTGTGGAGAATAAGGAGTAAAGAGAGAGGGGTGTGGAGAGAGTTGGTGGAGACAGCGGTGCAAGGAAACTAGGGGGGAATAAAAAGGATCAAACTGAGAACCAGTTTTGAGGTCAGTCTAGCCCCAAACATACAGTGAAACAAGAAAGAGAACAACTAATGCGACACGCCATGGCAACAACTCACTTCTAGTCATCTATCAACAATGTGGTTGACATTATTACAACTGAAGATACAAGTGCAAAGAAGGACAGGATGATTATACATGACAGTCCTCCCACGGCGTGCTCTTTGTGTTGTCTCTAAACCACTTCACCTTGTTGTAAGACTCTTTACAGAAAGAGCACAATATGGGAGGGCCGTAATGTACCATCCTTCAGTGTCATTGTGCAAGGCCAGTCCAGTAGACAGTATTCAACATACCACAAAAATGAAGATCTAATGTACAACACAAAGCCTGAGGGGTTAGGGTGCTCATGCCTTACCCCGTTGGAGTTCTTGAGGTCAGGTCCAAACTGGGCGGGTCCAGCAGTCAGGGAGATTGTTCCCAGGTAGGGGGGGCTGACAATCTGGACAACCCTCCGCTCATATTGAGCTGTAGTGAAGAAACAAGAAGTTCTGAACATAATATAATCTTACTATGACTTGTTGAGATGTTAAGTTGCTCCCAAAAGTGAGGATCTCTACGGACAGCAACTTAAGTTGCGTGTGACCTAACAGGGCCACAAGGACGGTTTGTGGGTTTAGACTTTTTCAAAATTAATCCAAGTGTTGGAGAACTTAACCGTCTGTTGCTGTTAAGCATGTATGTCTGGCAAGAATACCAATATATCAATACATGCAATCTACATTAACAATACTTAACCTAGCGTGTGTATGTGAGTGTATGTGAGTGTACATATGGGTGCATCTGTGTCTGTACAGGTGTGTATGTGCACATGTGTGCTTAACTGCCTATGTGTATTGCATGTGCATATGTATGCATAATTGCCTATGTGTATGTGCACACGTTAAGCTATTCATCCTAGACAGGTTAGAAGTCAGCCAAAAATTAATGGGCCAGTCGGGCCCCTATTTTCCCAAAAAAATCAAAGGCTCACCATAAAAACTCCAGGCCAAAACAGGTTGTATAAAAACCGAAGCACAGTACCTGGTCTGGGATTCAAGGCACTGGTCTAGTATCCAGACACACCCCAATGTTGTCACTACAGATACCATTTTGCCTAAATTGGATGCCTCAGTGTGTTAGTTCCTTCTACATATTAAGGCATATTTGTTAAACATTGCTTTTTGTTACAAAAGCATTACATCTTAGCACACGTTTGATACAGAAAGAGTGAGATGCTTTGATCACTTGTCACTGTTGCCCTGTGCTACAGCAATCAGTGGCATAGCAACATATGTTGATGTAAAGTGGGTCGCTCGTTGGGTCTACAAAGTGCACTAAACTGCAACATTTTTGCTGGGAAGATGTTGAACGATCATTACATCATTCAGATATCAAGTCTAGGCAATAGCAGTTATAATAAAAAAATTGACGTGGGCACAGACATGAGATAAACACCATCACATGCAGTGGTCAATCCTGTGCCTTATATGAGGTGAAACAATGCACAATTTACAGTCAATTAGCAATTAGATAGATATTGCTGCGATGACATTATATAAATGATGAAATGAAAGTTGAAGCATAAGCTGTCGTCAGCATTTCAGTGGCACTAGCGAATTGGTGACGTAGTTACACATTTGTCACCAGTGTGTCAGTCCCGACCCTGGTGCCTCATTTTGTTGACACGATGTGACGATTAGCGCAAGACCAATGATAACAATTATATGAATATATAATGTGTTGACAGTATACTCCCACTAAACAGTTTGTAAGTTGTGGTCCTTAAGTACCAAAGAGCTGCCCCTGTTACTACTGACACTTACAGTACGCGACCCTACCAGTAGACTCCTGGCGAGGGCCTGGTTACGGCAAACGCATACAGCGAACTGGCTGCTAATAATCACCTAACGGAACAGACAACGTTCCTTCAGCACCACTGCTCATATCCGTACTCAACTATATACTTTCATTGTCTATATTATAAAACAGTGTTTGTTTTTGCTTGTTTGTTAACCAAAATCTCTGTCAGTTTTGCATGTTTTAGGATGAAAAGTTGCGTGTGACCTAGCAGGCCACAAGGACGGTTTGTGGGTTTAGACTTAAAAAATTCATCCAGGTGTTGGAGAACGTATTTAAAAAAAAATCAAAATCTATAATGTGAGTTCCATCCGCAGAATTTCATGTTTTTCGTCATAAAGATAATTATACAATCAGACAAATTCTACATACTTTCTAAATTATTAGCTTTTGAAAATTGTCACCACTTAACATGGGCACCAACATTGCCTGCCACATGTTAGCATTTTGTAACATTGTGTACATACGCACATATCAACACGGTGAATGCCTTTTCCCCCAACCATCGCTGGGTACCTCAGCTAGTAGTTTAATATTTTCAAATGTAATATTCCATTATTTTAATTGCAGCCCTCACTCAGTGACAAATGTGACGTCAACGAATGTCACCTCCTCAGGTACCACTTGCTGACTTGAAACTATGCAGGTACGCTGTCTCCAGACATGCTAGAACTGTGTTAATCTGTACGTGTCTGCGTATGTGTCTAGAGTAACATGTTCTCCAGGAGAATGAATCATCCAACTTTAACTACAGAGTTAACGTACGTGTTAAACACGCGTGTGTGTGAGGGTGTCTGGCGACTTTTCCTCCAAGACAGTTTTCATACCAGGCACCAACTTTCATGAATCGACCCTTTGGAAAAAGTAATGTCATTACTTTTTGGGTAAGGGTTCTAAATAAATAAATGTTAAGTTTACACTGTTCGTTGTAGTGATGTAAGTCAACCATTCATAATGTGACACCATGGTTTCAAGGTACATCAGTCAGTTTTATGTCACTTGCGTTAGAGCAAAACCTTTTTCAATAATTGCATTGTAACAAACATAATTTTCGGGTACTGTGTGCGTGCGTGTGTGCATGCGTGCGTGCGTGTGGTGCGGTGCGCTGCGCTGCGCTGCGGTGCGGTGGTATGTGGTGTGTTGTGCTGTGCTGCGCTGCGGTGCGGTGTGTGTGTAGGCGGTGGATTGTTTTGCTACTAGCACACATGACAGTGAATACCAATGGCAGGAAATACTGTAGAAATGATGTCCGCTGCAATGTGTTTCCCGATCATCAAAGCTGGCTGTTACTTTAAAAATGAATGTACGATTCTGACTCACATTCAGCGTTCTCTGCCTTGGAGAGCTCTATCATCTCCTGCATAAAGAGCAGTCCGTCATTGCCATCCTCCTCACTGGCCGCCTACAACAGTCACCGGGTCAGGGGTCAATCATAGGGTCAGACAGAGGTCACCCACATCATTTGTAATGAAAGCAAATCAAAATACATAACTATATTCACAAATAATGTGATGCCTTGACAGCATATGCATTAACAGGTGTAAGTGACTCAGTATTGATAACTTACAGTTTGTTTGATGAATCATTGACTGATTTTCCTATCAATGATTCATAGTGTACAACATTCTCTATGAAGTACATATCAGCCATGTCTCATTTACCCACACACTTTGATTCCCAAGGTTTTTGGTTGGATAAACAAAACATGCAGATTAGTGAGACACCTCATTATACATGAACTTAGTTCCCACAAAATGTGTAGATCGTAAAACAACCGGATTATTGACAACTGGACAAACGAGACATGACTGTATGTGTTAAACACAACTGGACGTATATGTGTTTAAAACGATATAATTTTTATAAAAACAACAGCAACCCAGCTTAAAGAGCTGCATGATGTCACCCCGAAAGGTGTCAACTGCTGCGGGTCTGGTGTCCTACCTCGGAAGCGGTGTGCAGGAGCTGAACGCGGCCATCACTGACCGTCACTATTTGGATGCCCATCTTCTTGAGCAGCTCCAGGTGGTCACTGCGGCCAGCCACAAAGTCAGCCGCGTGAAGGCGCTGTCTGTTTCTACAGGAAAACAATCTATTACCCCAGCTGACCACGAACGGTTGGAAGCAGCCAAGTGCCCGTTTCCATACATCTACTTATTAGTATTTTCGTTACGTATTTTAACATTAATTTTAACATTTACTAAATTATTTACAATTATTAACTATACATATTCATTTATCAATAGCATTGTTATGGAATTAGTTGCTAGCTTGATTGTTTTTTATGACTAATAAGTAACTTATATACTTCTTTAATTTTAAAAATGCTACATTATTTAACACTGTGTTAATTTTAGTTTTTAAATACATACATTTATTATTATTTATTTAAAAAAATCGTATCCTTTTTATTGTATAAAAAATATAATCTTCATTCATGTCACAAACAATTATGGATGTGGTGCTATATGAAATAAAATATATTATTATTATGAGTGAATGCAAACAGCCACCAATTTTTACTAATTATCAGAGTTGTTTCACAATTAACTTAAAATGTAATGCTAGTGTTATTGTTTACAAGTCCAGTTCAGTGAAGAAGGTTCACTGATTGATGAAAACTGCACAGTACATTGGCTGTTTCCTTCATAAGGTTCAGTTTATGTATAATAATGCCCTACTGCTATATATTTATATGTCATACTTTTATTATTATAGTTCTGCTTTGGATTTTAGTGTCTAAATAAAGTTACTGTTGTTATTAAAATAGTCTCTGCAAAGTTGAGACTCAAAGAGAAGTACATACGCTTTGACAGACGGCTTCACGCAGTGGTTGCGAACTAGATTCTTGAGTGGAGATCGCAGGTTCTGAGCATAGCGGACTGTAGTGTGAGACCGGCTGTTGGTGTTGGGACAGGACCTGTCATGACCACTGTCCTCCTCATGGTAGACTGACCGCCTGGCACCCGGCTCCTGCTCACAACAGTGTCACTATGTCAAAGTGTGTCAACTAGTGCCAGTGTCAGTACATGTGTCAAAGTGAAATTTTCAACCAGTTTGTTTATCCTCAGCACACATAGGTTATTGTATACTGAGGGATTTGTGAACTGTTACTAGGGTTGTTGGACCATTGTAATGCACAACTGGAATGGCAGTGGGATGGGCTTGGGAGGTATATCTCAGTGTTATGGCTCAGGGAGAGGCTGAAGGGAAGATGTACCTCGGCGTTGTTGAAGGGAGAGACTGAGAGGAAGGTGTACCTTGGTGTTATTGAAGGGATGACGGGAGAGACTGAAAGGAAGATGTACCTTGGTGTTGTTGAAGGGATGAAGGGAGAGACTGAGGGGAAGATGTACCTTGGTGTTGTTGAAGGGATGAAGGGAGAGACTGAAAGGAAGATGTACCTTGGTGTTGCTGAAGGGATGAAGGGAGAGACTAAGGGGAAGATGTACCTTGGTGTTGTTGAAGGGATGAAGGGAGAGACTGAGGGGAAGGTGTACCTTGGTGTTGTTGAAGGGATGAAGGGAGACTTAGAGGAAGGTGTACCTTGATGTTGTTGAAGGGATGAAGGGAGAGACTGAGGGGAAGGTGTACCTTGGTGTTGTTGAAGGGATGAAGGGAGACTTAGAGGAAGGTGTACCTTGGTGTTGTTGAAGGGATGAAGGGAGAGACTGAGGGGAAGGTGTACCTTGGTGTTGTTGAAGGGATGAAGGGAGACTTAGAGGAAGGTGTACCTTGGTGTTGTTGAAGGGATGAAGGGAGAGACTGAGGGGAAGGTGTACCTTGGTGTTGTTGAAGGGATGAAGGGAGAGACTGAGAGGAAGGTGTACCTTGGTGTTGTTGAAGGGATGAAGGGAGAGACTGAGAGGAAGGTGTACCTTGGTGTTGTTGAAGGGATGAAGGGAGAGACTGAGAGGAAGGTGTACCTTGGTGTTGTTGAAGGGATGAAGGGAGAGACTGAAAGGAAGGTGTACCTTGGTGTTGTTGAAGGGATGAAGGGAGAGACTGAAAGGAAGGTGTACCTTGGTGTTGTTGAAGGGATGAAGGGAGAGACTGAGAGGAAGGTGTACCTTGGTGTTGTTGAAGGGATGAAGGGAGAGACTGAAAGGAAGGTGTACCTTGGTGTTGTTGAAGGGATGAAGGGAGAGACTGAGAGGAAGGTGTACATTGGTGTTGTTGAAGGGATGAAGGGAGAGACTGAGAGGAAGGTGTACCTTGGTGTTGTTGAAGGGATGAAGGGAGACTTAGAGGAAGGTGTACCTTGGTGTTGTTGAAGGGATGAAGGGAGAGACTGAGAGGAAGGTGTACCTTGGCATTGGTGAAGGGATGAAGGGAGAGACTGAGAGGAAGGTGTACCTTGGCATTGGTGAAGGGATGAAGGGAGAGACTGAGAGGAAGGTGTACCTTGGTGTTGTTGAAGGGATGAAGGGAGAGACTGAGGGGAAGATGTACCTTGGTGTTGTTGAAGGGATGAAGGGAGACTTAGAGGAAGGTGTACCTTGGTGTTGTTGAAGGGATGAAGGGAGAGACTGAGAGGAAGGTGTACCTTGGTGTTGTTGAAGGGATGAAGGGAGAGACTGAGAGGAAGGTGTACCTTGGTGTTGTTGAAGGGATGAAGGGAGAGACTGAGAGGAAGGTGTACCTTGGCGTTGTTGAAGGGATGAAGGGAGAGACTGAGGGGAAGGTGTACCTTGGTGTTGTTGAAGGGATGAAGGGAGACTTAGAGGAAGGTGTACCTTGGTGTTGTTGAAGGGATGAAGGGAGAGACTGAGAGGAAGGTGTACCTTGGTGTTGTTGAAGGGATGAAGGGAGAGACTGAGGGGAAGGTGTACCTTGGTGTTGTTGAAGGGATGAAGGGAGAGACTGAGGGGAAGGTGTACCTTGGTGTTGTTGAAGGGATGAAGGGAGAGACTGAGGGGAAGATGTACCTTGGTGTTGTTGAAGGGATGAAGGGGAGAGACTGAGGGGAAGGTGTACCTTGGTGTTGTTGAAGGGATGAAGGGAGAGACTGAGGGGAAGGTGTACCTTGGTGTTGTTGAAGGGATGAAGGGAGAGACTGAGGGGAAGGTGTACCTTGGTGTTGTTGAAGGGATGAAGGGAGAGACTGAGAGGAAGGTGTCCCTTTGGGGTGTTGTTGAAGGGATGAAGGGAGAGACTGAGGGAAGGTGTACCTTGGTGTTGTTGAAGGGATGAAGGGAGAGACTGAGAGGAAGGTGTACCTTGGCGTTGTTGAAGGGATGAAGGGAGAGACTGAGAGGAAGGTGTACCTTGGTGTTGTTGAAGGGATGAAGGGAGAGACTGAGGGGAAGGTGTACCTTGGTGTTGTTGAAGGGATGAAGGGAGACTTAGAGGAAGGTGTACCTTGGTGTTGTTGAAGGGATGAAGGGAGAGACTGAGAGGAAGGTGTACCTTGGTGTTGTTGAAGGGATGAAGGGAGAGACTGAGAGGAAGGTGTACCTTGGTGTTGTTGAAGGGATGAAGGGAGAGACTGAGAGGAAGGTGTACCTTGGCGTTGTTGAAGGGATGAAGGGAGAGACTGAGAGGAAGGTGTACCTTGGCGTTGTTGAAGGGATGAAGGGAGAGACTGAGGGGAAGATGTACCTTGGTGTTGCTGAAGGGATGAAGGGAGAGACTGAGAGGAAGGTGTACCTTGGTGTTGTTGAAGGGATGAAGGGAGAGACTGAGTGGAAGGTGTACCTTGGTGTTGTTGAAGGGATGAAGGGAGAGACTGAGAGGAAGATGTACCTTGGTGTTGTTGAAGGGATGAAGGGAGAGACTGAGGGGAAGGTGTACCTTGGTGTTGTTGAAGGGATAAAGGGGAGAGACTGAGAGGAAGGTGTACCTTGGTGTTGTTGAAGGGATAAAGGGGAGAGACTTAGAGGAAGGTGTACCTTGGTGTTGTTGAAGGGATGAAGGGAGAGACTGAGAGGAAGGTGTACCTTGGTGTTGTTGAAGGGATGAAGGGAGACTGAGAGGAAGGTGTACCTTGGTGTTGTTGAAGGGATGAAGGGAGAGACTGAGAGGAAGGTGTACCTTGGTGTTGTTGAAGGGATGAAGGGAGAGACTAGAGGAAGGTGTACCTTGGTGTTGTTGAAGGGATGAAGGGAGAGACTGAGAGGAAGTGTACCTTGGTGTTGTTGAAGGGATGAAGGGAGAGACTGAGAGGAAGGTGTACCTTGGTGTTGTTGAAGGGATGAAGGGAGAGACTGAGGGGAAGGTGTACCTTGGTGTTGTTGAAGGGATAGGGAGAGACTGAGGGGAAGGTGTACCTTGGTGTTGTTGAAGGGATGAAGGGAGAGACTGAGAGGGAGGTGTACCTTGGTGTTGTTGAAGGGATGAAGGGAGAGACTGAGAGGGAGGTGTACCTTGGTGTTGTTGAAGGGATGAAGGGAGAGACTGAGGGGAAGGTGTACCTTGGCGTTGTTGAAGGGATGAAGGGAGAGACTTAGAGGGAGGTATACCTTGGTGTTGTTGAAGGGATGAAGGGAGAGACTGAGGGGAAGGTGTACCTTGGCGTTGTTGAAGGGATGAAGGGAGAGACTTAGAGGAAGGTGTACCTTGGTGTTGTTGAAGGGATGAAGGGAGAGACTGAGAGGAAGGTGTACCTTGGTGTTGTTGAAGGGATGAAGGGAGAGACTGAGAGGGAGGTGTACCTTGGTGTTGTTGAAGGGATGAAGGGAGAGACTTAGAGGAAGGTGTACCTTGGTGTTGTTGAAGGGATGAAGGGAGAGACTGAGAGGAAGGTGTACCTTGGTGTTGTTGAAGGGATGAAGGGAGAGACTGAGAGGAAGGTGTACCTTGGTGTTGTTGAAGGGATGAAGGGAGAGACTAGAGGAAGGTGTACCTTGGTGTTGTTGAAGGGATGAAGGGAGAGACTGAGAGGAAGGTGTACCTTGGTGTTGTTGAAGGGATGAAGGGAGAGACTGAGAGGAAGGTGTACCTTGGTGTTGTTGAAGGGATGAAGGGAGAGACTGAGAGGGAGGTGTACCTTGGTGTTGTTGAAGGGATGAAGGGAGAGACTGAGAGGAAGGTGTACCTTGGTGTTGTTGAAGGGATGAAGGGAGAGACTGAGAGGAAGGTGTACCTTGGTGTTGTTGAAGGGATGAAGGGAGAGACTGAGAGGAAGGTGTACCTTGGTGTTGTTGAAGGGATGAAGGGAGAGACTGAGAGGAAGGTGTACCTTGGTGTTGTTGAAGGGATGAAGGGAGAGACTGAGAGGAAGGTGTACCTTGGTGTTGTTGAAGGGATGAAGGGAGAGACTGAGAGGAAGGTGTACCTTGGTGTTGTTGAAGGGATGAAGGGAGAGACTGAGAGGGAGGTGTACCTTGGTGTTGTTGAAGGGATGAAGGGAGAGACTGAGAGGGAGGTGTACCTTGGTGTTGTTGAAGGGATGAAGGGAGAGACTGAGAGGGAGGTGTACCTTGGTGTTGTTGAAGGGATGAAGGGAGAGACTGAGAGGGAGGTGTACCTTGGTGTTGTTGAAGGGATGAAGGGAGAGACTGAGAGGAAGGTGTACCTTGGTGTTGTTGAAGGGATGAAGGGAGAGACTGAGAGGAAGGTGTACCTTGGTGTTGTTGAAGGGATGAAGGGAGAGACTGAGAGGAAGGTGTACCTTGGTGTTGTTGAAGGGATGAAGGGAGAGACTTAGAGGAAGGTGTACCTTGGCGTTGTTGAAGGGATGAAGGGAGAGACTGAGAGGAAGGTGTACCTTGGTGTTGTTGAAGGGATGAAGGGAGAGACTGAGAGGAAGGTGTACCTTGGTGTTGTTGAAGGGATGAAGGGAGAGACTGAGGGGAAGGTGTACCTTGGTGTTGTTGAAGGGATGAAGGGAGAGACTGAGGGGGAAGGTGTACCTTGGTGTTGTTGAAGGGATGAAGGGAGAGACTGAGGGGGAAGGTGTACCTTGGTGTTGTTGAAGGGATGAAGGGAGAGACTGAGGGGAAGGTGTACCTTGGCATTGTTGAAGGGATGAAGGGAGAGACTTAGAGGGAGGTATACCTTGGTGTTGTTGAAGGGATGAAGGGAGAGACTGAGGGGAAGGTGTACCTTGGCGTTGTTGAAGGGATGAAGGGAGAGACTTAGAGGAAGGTGTACCTTGGTGTTGTTGAAGGGATGAAGGGAGAGACTGAGAGGAAGGTGTACCTTGGTGTTGTTGAAGGGATGAAGGGAGAGACTGAGAGGGAGGTGTACCTTGGTGTTGTTGAAGGGATGAAGGGAGAGACTGAGAGGGAGGTGTACCTTGGTGTTGTTGAAGGGATGAAGGGAGAGACTGAGAGGAAGGTGTCCCTTTGGTGTTGTTGAAGGGATGAAGGGAGAGACTGAGAGGAAGGTGTACCTTGGTGTTGTTGAAGGGATGAAGGGAGAGACTGAGAGGAAGGTGTACCTTGGTGTTGTTGAAGGGATGAAGGGAGAGACTGAGAGGAAGGTGTACCTTGGTGTTGTTGAAGGGATGAAGGGAGAGACTGAGAGGAAGGTGTACCTTGGTGTTGTTGAAGGGATGAAGGGAGAGACTGAGAGGGAGGTGTACCTTGGTGTTGTTGAAGGGATGAAGGGAGAGACTGAGAGGAAGGTGTACCTTGGTGTTGTTGAAGGGATGAAGGGAGAGACTGAGAGGAAGGTGTACCTTGGTGTTGTTGAAGGGATGAAGGGAGAGACTGAGAGGAAGGTGTACCTTGGTGTTGTTGAAGGGATGAAGGGAGAGACTGAGAGGAAGGTGTACCTTGGTGTTGTTGAAGGGATGAAGGGAGAGATTTAGAGGAAGGTTCCCTTTGGGTGTTGTTGAAGGGATGAAGGGAGAGACTGAGAGGAAGGTGTACCTTGGTGTTGTTGAAGGGATGAAGGGAGAGACTGAGAGGAAGGTGTACCTTGGTGTTGTTAAAGGGATGAAGGGAGAGACTGAGAGGAAGGTGTACCTTGGTGTTGTTGAAGGGATGAAGGGAGAGACTGAGGGGAAGGTGTACCTTGGTGTTGTTGAAGGGATGAAGGGAGAGACTGAGAGGAAGGTGTACCTTGGTGTTGTTGAAGGGATGAAGGGAGAGACTGAGAGGAAGGTGTACCTTGGTGTTGTTGAAGGGATGAAGGGAGAGACTGAGAGGAAGGTGTACCTTGGTGTTGTTGAAGGGATGAAGGGAGAGACTGAGAGGAAGGTGTACCTTGGTGTTGTTGAAGGGATGAAGGGAGAGACTGAGAGGAAGGTGTACCTTGGTGTTGTTGAAGGGATGAAGGGAGAGACTGAGAGGAAGGTGTACCTTGGTGTTGTTGAAGGGATGAAGGGAGAGACTGAGAGGAAGGTGTACCTTGGTGTTGTTGAAGGGATGAAGGGAGAGACTGAGAGGGAGGTGTACCTTGGTGTTGTTGAAGGGATGAAGGGAGAGACTGAGAGGAAGGTGTACCTTGGTGTTGTTGAAGGGATGGGAGAGACTGAGAGGAAGGTGTACCTTGGTGTTGTTGAAGGGATGAAGGGAGAGACTGAGAGGAAGGTGTACCTTGGTGTTGTTGAAGGGATGAAGGGAGAGACTGAGAGGAAGGTATACCTTGTTGTTGTTGAAGGGATGAAGGGAGAGACTGAGAGGAAGGTGTACCTTGGTGTTGTTGAAGGGATGAAGGGAGAGACTGAGAGGGAGGTGTACCTTGGTGTTGTTGAAGGGATGAAGGGAGAGACTGAGGGGAAAGGTGTACCTTGGTGTTGTTGAAGGGATGAAGGGAGAGACTGAGAGGGAGGTGTACCTTGGTGTTGTTGAAGGGATGAAGGGAGAGACTGAGAGGAAGGTGTACCTTGGTGTTGTTGAAGGGATGAAGGGAGAGACTGAGAGGAAGGTGTACCTTGGTGTTGTTGAAGGGATGAAGGGAGAGACTGAGAGGAAGGTGTACCTTGGTGTTGTTGAAGGGATGAAGGGAGAGACTGAGGGGGAGGTGTACCTTGGTGTTGTTGAAGGGATGAAGGGAGAGACTGAGAGGGAGGTGTACCTTGGTGTTGTTGAAGGGATGAAGGGAGAGACTGAGAGGAAGGTGTACCTTGGTGTTGTTGAAGGGATGAAGGGAGAGACTGAGAGGAAGGTGTACCTTGGTGTTGTTGAAGGGATGAAGGGAGAGACTGAGAGGAAGGTGTACCTTGGTGTTGTTGAAGGGATGAAGGGAGAGACTGAGAGGAAGGTGTACCTTGGTGTTGTTGAAGGGATGAAGGGAGAGACTGAGAGGAAGCAGGTGGGCTTCTGTTGTGAAGACGTAGTTATCCACATCAATGACCATGTCGTCTTTCTCAGAAAAGAGCAGATACAGGTACTTGAAGGTCTCCGCCATCACGTACGAGTCCATCCTGTAAACAATAGCTCAATTCAGAAACATATTACGTCATTTATTTAAAATTTTGACGTTTAGTATTTCAGAGTTTGTTAATATATTTAAAATGTTTCGTAATGTACACAATTGTCATTTTGCAATTGTTGCAGCTACCAAAATTCAAAATTGTATTATTGTAGTATAAATTCAAAGATGTTATGTCAGTCTTTCTGGGCAAACAGGGCATACTTGGTATTCAGCAATTGTTGTTGCATAGTAATTTCAATGTAAAACAAAAGACAATTCTGATTAACAAGAACATATTCCACTATGCATGCCTTTCGTGCCATGCCTGTTTTAGTTGATTATGTTTTATATACGATGTAAACCTGTGATATATGTGTTGATCTGACTTGGTCACAAAACAGTGATGTAGAATGGCTGTCTTTGTCAGACAATAATGCAAATAGAATCTGCTTCGAAGCAGTTTTGCATGTGATGGTTATGCACAAAAACAGGGACTGATTAAATTAAATGAAGCTACTGGACACTGGTCAGTATATTAAGTGACAACACTTACTGGTCCTCTAGAGCACCGGTCTGTACATTCTTGATGGCAGCGAAGCCGCAGTCTACTCGGGCATAAGTCTCCAGGTTGTTCACAATAGTCTTGCCCACTTGTAGGTAGTAGGGGTCAGAGGTCGCCTGGCAACAACCCATATATTCTCATATACGTACAAAGTCACACATGGTATTGCAAACATCACTGTAAATGTAAGGTTACTTTCCATCTCAGCAACAACGCCCATAACACTTTCTTGTTACAGTCCAGGCTTTCCCTTGACCTGTCACACGTTAAATTATACACTGCTACGTGTCAACTGTACTGGCTAAAATATAAAAACATTTGAGGTATACTTCAAGTGTTGGTTTATTTCTACTGAGAAGTATCTCAGGTTAGCAATCTCGCGTTCAACATTTGCTCTTGAAAAATTGTTGTTTTGTTGTCTGAATTACACACACAGACCAATCCTTCATGCTTTTATACGGACACGACTGGCAATACTTACTTTGTGGATGAAATAGGTGGACTCAATGAACTCTGGTCTGAGGGGGTGGTGGCCCCAGTGAATGCGGAAGTCGGTTGTAAATGCCTACAAATAAGACCATTACAACTGTTAAAGGGATACTCCAGTCATTGAGAGGTTCACAGCGTTTACTTACATCTGTATAATATATTGGTTGTGCATAGTAATTGTGCATAAAGATGGTTAATAAACAATTAATTATAGTATAATTGTACCAGAAACACTCCATGTTGGATTCAGGGCGCTGCCATCTTGAGACTTATGCGCCCATGACGTAAACCGCTTAGAGCAATCACAGAAAATGTGTAATGTTATGAAAAATCAATATCTGTCCAACATGCAGTATGAATCTTACAACTATCAAGAACTGAAGCAGGGAACATTTTAGAAAACCTTGACCATGTTACTTTCCTTCCGAAAACATTAACATACTGCCCTTGCACAATAGCTTGATTATGTTATTACTACTATGCTATGAGTATTATGTCTATATAATCTTCGCTTTGTCTGCCCACACTTAAGAGCAGTGGACACTCCACATGCAGCTCAAATGAGTACTGCTCACCTCTGGCAGAAAGTTGTGAATCTGTGTCACCTGATACAACATCTCATGAATCTCTATGGCAGGTTTGATGTCTCCCTTCAGAACCTACAACAACATCCACGATACATCTCATGAATCTCTATGGCAGGTTTGATGTCTCCTTCAGAACCTACAACAACATCCACGATACATCTCATGAATCTCTATGGCAGGTTTGATGTCTCCTTCAGAACCTAAAAATCACGATAACATCTCATGAATCTCTATGGCAGGTTTGATTCTTTAAAACCTAACAACACCCCTCATTTGAATCTCTATGGCAGGTTTGATGTCTCCTTCAGAACCTACAACAACATCCACGATATACAACATCTCATGAATCTCTATGGCAGGTTTGATGTCTCCTTCAGAACCTACAACAACATCCACGATATACAACATCTCATGAATCTCTATGGCAGGTTTGATGTCTCCTTCAGAACCTACAACAACATCCACGATACAACATGTCATGAATCTCTATCGCAGGTTTGATGTCTCCCTCAGAAGCTACAACAACATCCACGATACAATATCTCGTGAATCTCTATGGCAGGTTTGATGTCTCCTTTCAGAACCTACAACAACATCCACGATACAACATCTCATGAATCTCTATGGCAGGTTTGATGTCTCCCTTCAGAACCTACAACAACATCCACGATACACAACATCTCATGAATCTCTATGGCAGGTTTGATGTCTCCTTCAGAACCTACAACAACATCCACGATACACAACATCTCATGAATCTCTATGGCAGGTTTGATGTCTCCTTCAGAACCTACAACAACATCTCATGCATCTCCATGGCAGGTTTGATGTCTCCTTCAGAACCTACAACAACATCCAGAACATCTCCATGGCAGGTTTGATGTCTCCCTTCAGAACCTACAACAACATCCACGATACTACATCACATGAATCTCCATGGCAGGCTTGATGTCTCCGTTCAGAACCTACAACAACATCCACGATACAACATCTCATGAATCTCTATGGCAGGCTTGATGTCTCCCTTTAGAACCTACAACAACATCCACGATACGTTTCATAAATCTCTATGGCTTGACTGATCTAAATACATTTTTAAAATGCATTTTACAGTATATATCAAGAAACATTTTTTTGTGAAGATGGTGTTATATTGTCTCAACAACCGTCAATGATACACACCTGTAGCCCAGGCCAAAATGCAAACAGTGCATCCATGAAATTCCTAGAGCTTCTCAGTGGTTTGTGCATGTGGACGTCAAGCATCATGGGACCCTGACTGATGTACTTCATGACTGCCGCGTAGTGCTGAAAGTCAACCACATTTCTTTATTCAATCATCACGCATAATATGAATGTACTTGTGTGCTGAAATTACAAATGTAATTACACAAACAACTGCACCAGCTACAGACAACTCATTTAAAATATACATAGATGAATAAATACTAGTTTCTCGATTCAGTTTTGTTATGACTACTGATACAAAACAAAGTCACTGCAACCGAGTGTTTTTAATAAATGCAAGATACACTGAAGAATCAAAATGTTTGACTTTATTTCCGTTATTTTGGTGATATGTCAACTTTACTAAGCTATGGTCCATGTTAGCCGATGAGACAATACCTTGTTAAATCTTGTGAGGTAGGTTTCGTCACCCAATAGTATGTATGCCTTCAGCATGTATTCGTAGTACGAGTCAATTCCTGCACCTATTCCACTTTCTGAAACACATATTCAACAGAGAATGAGTCAATTGCTGCTGAATCGTGTATCTATCTTTGAAACAAGCACTCATATAATGAGTCTACTGACGCTCCTATTACACAGGATTACCTACTTCAATATTTAAGGAGCAGTCTGACCCAGTTACAACATGTTTGTTATGGCAGGTGTCTTTGGTACAGGTCTGCATCGTGCAGAGAGGTAACAACAAATAACATGTCAACATTTAATTTGTTTTATTTTATTGTGTGACGTGTTTCAGCGAGTAAAATTTTGGATAGTTTTGATAATATGACCATGATGACCTAAATATTAAACTAAGACCTCTGTCACATTTAAAACGTAGTGTTTTATTCTCGGCAAATGTGATAAATTGAAAAGTGATTACGTTTAGAAAACACTCACTGTGCAGCTGTATACAGTAGGTGTGTGTACTGACTAGCACAAGAGAAGACATGAACAAGAGATGTAGTAGTGGTGGTGGTGGTGGTGGTGGTGGTGGTGGTGGTGGTGGTGGTGGTGGTGTAGTAGTAGTAGTAAAAACTTTATTTCCTGATGGTAACCATGTCACGTGATATTGATATATCATGATTTTCATCACCCAACACACTCTTATATATATATATATATATATATATATGTATAATATGCATACAATAAAGCTTTAGATAAAATATATAGTTCACAATAATACTAACAAAATAATAATTGTAATAAATAAATAAATATATAAGAAACATGTAGCTAAACTGTAATTATTTATATAAAAAATAAATATAATTAAAAAAGATAATGTTAAAAAAAATTATATTAATAATAGGGCAATTCCGCACTCAATTAAACCAACATGTCATTTTTTGAATTTATTAATTGACTATTTAGTAAATTAATAAATTAAATAAATAAAAAATACAACTTACCTCTGCGCACCCAGTCTCCATTGTGGATGTTGATGACCGTGCCAACCAAATCACTGGCGCGGTGCCGAGACATCCACAGATACTCCATTGCCTTGTGGGCCTTCTCCTGCGAACAACATGTATCCAGACATCACAATCACGCACACACACAACACGCACAACACGCACACACACACAACACGCACACACGTACACACACATATACATACACATATAATATATATATATACACACACACAACGCGCACACTGACAGACGGACGGACAGACGTAAAATACTGATACCAAACACCTGGCACATTTAGACATTCCATTACATATTTTCTTGAAACTCTGGCCCCAGGTGTTTTTCTTATTTGCAAAATCATCAGGCAAAGATTTTAAAGTGTCAACAATTAACGCAGGAATATTTGATCTAGCCAATGTCATGCCACCCTAGTACAAGTATATATTTTTATGAACAGCGTGACTGTGACGTCAATTCTAGGTAACTGGACAGACTTGTGGGTCTTAGATTGGTAGAGAGTATACTTGACAAGGCTAACAGTTCTCCATGAGGAAGTACCAGAGAGACGTACCTCATAGACCATGTTGCCAGTGAGTCGACTCAGAGCAGCAAACTCCAGGATCATCGTACCGGCGCATGCTGTACACGTGTCCTTCTCATGTCCAGTACGTGCCAACGTCGGCTTGTACCCATGCCGCAGGTTCACCTGTAGGTGTGGATGACAGTGTGAGAGACAGGCCAGTCAGCTCATTAGGGGAGGTTCCATAATTCACCTGTGTCTTCATTTAAATGATGTTGACTATTTAAACTGTTTTTTTTTAACCAAGTTAACTTAGCTTGTCTTTTTATGCCTGTCTAATTTTGTAAAGTCAATTTAATATTGTATTTAACTTATTTCTTGTATTTATTAATTTTAACCTATTTATTAATTTAACCTATTTATTTAGGTTATACATAATATTACATATACACACAGTACCAGTTGCAATGACTATATTTATATAGTCATTTATTTAATGCATATATATATATATATATATATATATATATATATATATATAATATATATATATATATATATACATGATTAAATAATGTATATAAATATATCATTAATGTACTTGTATATGAATATTATGTATAAGCTAAATAAATAGGTTAAATTATATATATATATATATATATATATATATATATATTGGTATCATATGTTATCATCTAGCAGATGTAGATACATACTCGTATTTGTTGTTGTTTGATCGTGTATTGGGGTAGAAAAATAAACCTTCTTGTTCTTCTTGTTCATTCATTTATTTCAAAAATCATTCTATGTAAAAGAAAGAAGAAATAACTATCACCATCGCCGGGATAGTGTTGAACCATTTACATGGCAAGTAGTTCAATAACCTTGACCCACTGACCTTGGGGAAGGGGATGCCGGTGGAGGTGTTAAAGGCAGGGAGGAGACGATCTCCCAGGTCCACCGCCAGGTCCAACAGTTGCCCCTTGTACCACTGCATCCTCTTCTGTCTCTTCATTTCCTCGGCCATCACATGACCTCCCAGCAGCCCCCTGGTGGCACACACAGGTGACGTTACAAGAGGGTGGGGTGCGGTGGTCACTTGGTAGAAAGATAAGCTCCTACATGACGTTGTATCAAGGGACTACTTAAAGCACTTTACATTTTACGCCTGGGTAGAAAGATATTTATACAGTATTGATCATTTAAAAATTGCTCTTGGGTGCTTTACAAACAAACATATGCACATAAAACGACTTACGCGCAAATAATATACATAAACAGTCACTAAAACATAAAAATATAGATAATTAGGAACAAAAATTCTTTAAAAAAGTACTTTACACATAAAACTTGAGCAAGATAACTAACATAAAAACAAAGTAGTAAAACAAAATCAATTGATAAAGTTTATTCAAACACCATCTCAACATGTCTGTGAATTAATACACAGAATATCTCCACACAAATATCCACCATTGCCTGCTGGTTAAAAATGGCTGCTAAGCAATCTAGCCACTGCCATAGTTTTATGTAGAGACCCATCATTTGGATGGGTAAAAACAAATATAGACGGATAGAAATATGGGTGGACGAGTAAAAAAATTAAGGAGCAAAAAAGGTCTACCAAAACCACATATATTATTTTATTATTTGTTATACCTTGAAAGTGAGTGTAAATGTGTATTTGTAGTCCATTTTAGGTCATCAGACACGTTTAAAGTTTGTAAACTGGCTTAACAGTTAACATCCATGTGTCCACCAAAACATGTGTGACTGGCAATAATTTTATCCTGCATAAAGCCCTGGCCACTGCATTTTTGCATCTGACAGTGCCACTCAATCAATTGATGGGACGTTGATTTCACTCCATCTGCCATCACTTCGAAACAGGCAGTTTTGTTCACTTCATGTTGCTCGTGACATTCAAGAGACATTAAAGATATAATTATCTTCTCTCTGGTGCCCACACCAAGGGAAATAAAAGATCCCAGGTAAATAGTGTGGACCACAAAGTGGTAGTTTCTTTCTCTAAGATTCAAACTCACATGATCTGGCTCACAGTTGCTGCAATGTAGGTTTATGCTTTACAAATGTAATTAACAAAACCAATCTGTCTCCTTGGGAGCGGTTTGTTTTATTGGAAGGGACATTAAAATAATCGCCAATAACTGGCACTTTTCAGCATGCATCATCTGTGCTGTATGATACGTCTAAGAATCAAGGTCCATCAAGAAGACAATGTATAGTTTGCTGATTATTTACATACCCCAGCATTCGGATGTTTGTCTCAAAGACAGAAACAACGATGTCTTTGTCGAATGACACATCACGAATGACAAGATGCACAGCTTCTTCAAACTTGTCCAGCTGTCCCAACACCTACAAGCAGGTCACTATGGTGAGTAGCGTTATATAACACCCAGTAACTGAAATACATTATGCACTGTAGCATCAATGGTTGACCTCAATGAAGATACTGCTGTCTTTTCAACTGACAAACAACATAGGGAATGATCGCTTTAACTGTACATGACATTGACAAAAAACAGCTGAACTAATGAAAGAGTTGTACTCACCACCAATGTGTCAAGAGTGTCGACGAGGGTTAGAGAGAAACTGAAAAGAGAATCACAATGCACCATTTGAATACAGTTCTAGTGCACATCAACTGATAATATTTCATAACAAATTATTTACAATAAATGCTTAATAATTAAAATCGATCAATGCATCCAGATAAATAATTAACCAAATGACAACAAATTAGCCAAGACCACATTAGTAGATCAATAAATAATTAAAATGTCATGACTCTGACGACTTACTTTCCTAGAGCGTCATCAATGTCACCACGACTAGGTTGTGTGCCACGGTACCGACCTTGACAACTCAATGGCATGAGTTCATCAGCGGGATAGGCGTGTTCCTGGCAAACAAAGAGAAACTTGCCTGAAACAGAGTTGGCAAGCGGACTCTCAAAAATGGCCCCAAAACAGATGTGCAATGAGAGTTTGGCCCATACCACAGGTGGGGTGACAGCTAAAACTTTAGCAGTATACAACTGTACTTACAATTTCCTTGACATATTTAACAACAAAGTATTTACTTACAGACGTTTACAGATTATAAACATACTTACAATCTACGTTTCTAAATAACTGACACAGTAAATTGTGCAATTAACTATGATGGCCAAACATTTTTTACTACTACCGGTATCCACAGTTCTACTTTTCCCAAAGTTCTCGATTTTACATTACAAGAAAAAGTTGAGTTGAATGTCAAAAAGAAATTGAACATGCAAATGAAACACATAACAAAAGCAAATAGATTTAAAACACAGCCTGGTAAAGTACAGATGAGAAGGATGTAACTTACCATATAATTTTTATATGCATGGTTGAACATTTCTAAGACTTTCTCCCTGAAACAGGAGGACATCCATTACATTAAAATGATTAAATACATGTATTAGTGAAAGAAAGTTATCTGACTATTACATTTTGTTATTAACTAGTAGACAGATATTTAATTTGTAAAATGTATCATAGTTACCTTGGTGGTAATATATTTTGCATACTATAGAAAATGCAGAAAAACACTAGCTTAAAAGCGTAAATCTCAAACATGTTTGCCTTTTTATTATATTACCCAGGCTCCGTGATTCAGGAATAGGCAATAAAGTTGTGTTTCCGGTGACCCGACCAATTGTCAAAAATGTTTCATGTAAATAATTCATTTTCCGTTTCTTTTGGGTGATGTTTTAATTTTTGACCTACAATAAAGACCATATGTACTGAGAGACTTAAATATTTGTATTCAATTAGCAGAGCTCTGTCTGAAAACATGTTCAAAGAAATCTCAGACTCAATGTCTCATGACGCAAACTAGTCCTGGCATCCTATTATCCCGTTTTATATTATACTGCATGCGAATGAGTCTATAGACTTTATGAATGGATTAAACATGTGTTAACTATGAAACAGAACAGTTTTGCCAGGCACCAATTGGCTGCAAACTTGTGTCTAGAGGGTAACAAACAACATTGTAAGCAGCCACAAACTTGGAACAACAGGAAACGGGATTAAGTATGTTGTTTAATTTTATTACTGACTGACTGTCATTGATACAGATGCTTTATTTTGGCATAACAAAGTGTCCCAATAAGTTGTGTTGAAGGCTTACAGTAATGTTTAAAAATAATATAAAATCATTTTGCAACATATCTAATTTGTTAGCCCTTTATCGGAAGCACAACTTTTTAATGCCTTAATCTTAGACCTTATTTGAACAATAGTTGCATTTGATGTGTACAGCAATTATCAGCATACGACTAAGCCTAGCCTAGGCTATGCTCAGTCTCAGACAGTGAAACTCTTGAGACTATCATCAGCATATTGATGCTAGGTGGTATCCAGAAGAAGAGTGTCTCAGACTCAGAAACACTGTAGGTTTCATGACAACAATAAACGTGCATCACCCGCAATGCAGGATGTTGCCATAATAGAATTCGGACCCACCTCAATTGTGCCATTATAACTGCACCTTTGCCAACATTTGATACTTGTTAATTCAATCATTTGACATCATCTCATGCATATTTATGTTTTATAAACAGCACATCTTAGCAGACTTTTAAGGCCGAAAAGAGAGAGTGCGGCCGCATAAACAAATTGTTTATCGCTCATTTAATGTGCACGGCGCAATAACACATGCACCATTGCGCTTGCGACTGGCACAAATCGGAGCGCTATTGGGTCTCAAAATGCAATATTTGCGAAACGTAAATATACCTGGGAATGATGACTGATCATGTTTATGATTAGAAGTAGTGCGAGTTATCCAACGTAGGCAAATATAGTTATAATGGCATAATTGAAGTGGGACCGAATTCTGCACAAGTGCCCCAGCTATAAAAACAACGAAGTGTCTATGCATACGTGAGCCGTATCTTTAGACCCGTGGCCTAACCGTACGTGAGGATGCGCGCGTATCCTGTTTTTCAATTCTGCGCAAGCATGCTGCGTCCGTCTCGTCGCATCGGTACAGCGGAATTACACGCGGGAGCGATATTGTTCGACATTGTTACATTTACTGACTGCCATAGGGCTGTATATGTTAACTTGCAAAAACATAACACGCACAAAATCTCACGTATATTTAGAACTAAGTGCCAAAAGAGCTTCCGTTCGTACGTACATCAATCAACAGGCATGCGCGGAAAAAACTCACGTACTTTTATATGTGTTTGCTAAAGATATGGCATGCACACGCGAAAAAACCTAGGCCTACTTTTAGATGTGAGTGCTAAAGATCCGGCAATAGAGCTTATGTATATAAACATGCATGTGCGGGGAAACTCACGTACTTTTGGAACTGACAGCTACGAAAGGTAAGGCTCATGTATAGAAATCATGCGCATGCGCTTATCGAATGCCGTAGTTTAGATAAACGATGCTCAAAATACAGCTCACATAACCGAAAAAAAAGCACACGCATGCGCAGTATGAATGCCGTACTTTTAGACTGGCGACCTAAATGTACGTCTCACGTACGCGTAGCCACTGCCTAAAAACAATGTTTATTGTAGTTTATTTTGACTCCAAATCTTGATTAAAACAAGCAGGCCTACGTTTATGTCAAACAACAGTTCCCCAGGCAACACTGTCACTGATGCTGACAGGCGACACTCATACCGAGGCGAAACTGGAATTTTGCAACCTACCTAAGTTGTCGTTTTTCTGTTAAGCCCATCCCTTCACACTGGCTTGTTGTTAGCAGTACGATTAGTATTATGTTTATAACATTTTGTGTTATATGTTCTGAATTCATATTGCCGATGGTCTGGCTAGCAGAACGTAACGTTTCGACACTGTTATAAATGTGTCAACTTTTGATGTTAGCCATGTTGTCAAAGTAAACTCTCGCGATATTTGACGTGGCAACGAGATTTAACAATACTTCACACGGAAGCCTTTTGTTCGAGCCCAGTCCAACGTCCTTTTTATGATGCTCTTGGCCTCTGCAAAAGCAAACAAAAAGTTCGGGTGTTTTCCAAATTCCATAGTTCGGTGGAAAACATATTAACATCTGACGCAAAATGTTCTTCAGAAAAAAATCCAAGAAAGAATTGTAGCTAGATGTAACCGGGTCGCAACCGGGCAATGTAACCCTTTCCTCGCACGGGGATTAGCGCCAACCCTGGCCTTGCCAAATACTTTTGGACTGGGAATACTTTTAGCTTTGCGTTTATCTCATCTATAATGTTGTCTTTATGAACCGATATTGTCGTAAGAGTAAACAGCATTAAATGTACTGACTGACAGAAATTAGAAAATAGTTGTGACTAGTCTCGCTAGGGCCTAGACTTGGACTGCTAACGCGACGATGCCGACGAACGGTGGTGCCACATAGTGGATCCCCGTTAACCACGACCCGTCTTGCTATACCTGTGGCTAAAGTTGTTGCTTGTTTTAGGTGATTACTCGCTTCTTTCTGTTCATTTAGTAACACCGCTTGGACAGTAACTAATAGTAGTAAATGTCTGCATATTATTAAGATTATAAAATTAAACTCGGTTCGGTTTCAGCAAATATTTAGAAAAATGATCACCAGTTCCCAACGTGTTGAGCGATAATAGCTGGATTGTATGACTTGTGACAAGCGGCCTGAGATGTTACAACAACCATTGCCGAAACATAGGAATTTAGAGGATATGTGACAATGATTTGATGTCCCATGGCCAGAGCAGGGACGTCCTTAATAACCACAAAGCAATCCAGTGTGACCACTGCCAAAAATGGATACACACACAATGCTGTGCCATAGATGACAATGCATACAAACAATTAATACACTCGTCATGTTCTTGGGCTTGCCCTGACTGCAATAACTTCAACTTCACAAATTCGTTCTTCGAAGATAGTGAAATCCAGACGGAAAACCCTTTTGACCCCCTGAATGGAAACAATCATAACTCAAACGAAACAACTACAAGTAGTAACAACACAACCAATAACAAGAAAACCTATAAACAAAAGAACAGACCAAACTTCCGGTGCATCCTCATAAACTGCCAAAGCATTAAGAATAAAGCAGCAGACATCGAAGTACTAAACAACCTACATAACCCAGACATAATCAGTGCAACAGAGTCATGGTTAGACCCTCAGTTAAAAACGGAGAAATTTTCCCAGAACACTTTAATGTTTTTAGAAAAGACAGGGAAACAAGCACCACTGGAGGGGGGTATTCCAAATATCCAAAGCTGATCTCATCACAACTCATCTAACAAACTTAAACACTAACAGTGAGAGCATTTGGACAGAAACTGAAATAAAAGGAATGAAACCCATAATCATATGCACCTTCTATCGTGCCCCACATGACTCTCAAGGAACTCAAATTGAAGAACTAGATCTATCTCTATCTAAATTAGGAAACAAAATAAACACACATAATGTCATAATTACCGGCGATTTCAATCTTCCTAACATAAACTGGGAAAATCACCATGTCACACCTAACAGTGGATATAGTACAGTTGCTGCCAACAAACTAATCTCCCTTGTAGAGGAACATGGACTAATCCAACATGTCAATGAACCCACACGTAAACAAGGAAATGCCAACAATATCCTAGATCTTGTCTTCACAAATAAACCTGGGTTAATAAAGAAACTAAATGTAGTAGACGGCATAGCAGACCACAACACAATTATCATTGATGTAAATATCTCACCCAAACGCAAACATCGCCCCAAACGAAAAAATTTCATCAGAAATAAAGCTGACCACCTTAACATCCAGAAATCTCTCGATGACTTCACACATGAATACTTCTCTTTAAACCAAAACATGACAGTCAATGACAAATGGAACCTTGTTTCAACAAAAATCATCAACATTATGAAACACTATGTACCAGTCCGTCTTACAACTTCCAGATACAACCTTCCCTGGTTCAATAAAGACTTGAAAAAAATGTGCAAAAGAAAGAAACGATTATATAAGAAAGCAAAAATATCTAGAAATCCAGAAGACTGGCAAGAGTTTTGTAACATCAGGAAAGACATGCACAAACACCTTCGTTCTGCTAGACTGTCCTATATAAATCAATTCCTAACAACTGCAATAACAGACAAACCGAAAGCATTCTGGAGTTTCATTTCCAAACTTAGACAAGATAACCAGGGTATTGGGGACCTCAACATTGCGGGAAACATAATTAGCGATGACAAGCAAAAAGCAGAAGCCTTAGGCAATCAGTTCAAAAGTGTCTTCACATATGAAGGAAATTCCAAGCTGCCAAATCTGAATGACAGCCCACATGGAAAAATACCCGAATTAACAATTTCACTTAAAGGAGTACATGACCAACTATCAAAAATTAACACCTCTAAATCGCAAGGACCAGATGGCATTCCACCATGGTTTCTAAACAGATATGCCTACCACCTAACACCAATAATACATGATATCTTCCAATCATCAGTTGACTCTGGTCAAGTCCCCAAAGCCTGGAACGAGCAAACATAACAGCAATTTTCAAGAAAGGAAACAGGGCAGAAACTTCAAACTACAGACCAATATCCTTAACACCTGTGATTTCTAAACTTCTTGAACACATAATTCATAGCCACATCATGAAACACCTTGAACAACATCACATCCTAACTGACCACCAACATGGTTTTCGTGCAAAAAGATCAACAGAAACTCAATTAATTCAAACTGTCCATGACATAAGCAAATATCTAGATGAAAAGAAATCTGTAGACATGGCCATTCTAGACTTCACTAAAGCATTCGACAAAGTTCCACATAAAAGACTAATCCACAAACTAAAATACTATGGGATCACAGGCCCAATATCGTCATGGATAGAAAGCTTCCTTGCAGAAAGAACTCAACAGGTTGTAATAAATGGATCAGCATCCAAACCAATTAAAGTCACCTCAGGGGTACCACAGGGAACCGTACTGGGGCCCTTACTTTTCTTACTGTACATAAATGATCTACCCAACAATCTCACTTCAAACGTTCGCCTTTTGCAGATGACTGCCTACTATATCAACCAATTAAATCAGACAATGACATTTCTCTCCTCCAAAATGATCTAATCAAACTTGAGGAATGGCAAAACACCTGGCTTATGAAATTCAATCCCACCAAATGCTTCACAATGACATTAGCCTCAAGAAAACCGACACCAAATATTTACACCTTCTGTGGCCAACAACTTAAATCTGTTCAATCACATTGTTATCTTGGTGTACAAATATCAAATACATTAAATTGGACAGCACAATGCAACTCAGTCCTAGGAAAGCACAACAGACTCTAGGAGTCATTAGGAGAAATCTAAATCAATGCCCAACCCACATTAAGTCAATAGCCTACACAACCCTTGTCCGACCAATACTTGAATATGCATCAGCATCATGGGATCCACACTGCCTAAAACATATTAAAACCTTAGAAAGAATCCAAAGACAAGCTGCCAGATTTTGTACACATAACTATTCTAGAGAACCAGGAACAGTAACCCAACTTTTTAAAGACCTCCAGTGGGACACCCTCCAAACAAGAAGAAAAATTAAAAGACTTAGCATAATATACAAAATGGAACATAACCTTATAGATATCCCGCTAGATCACTATATCCAACACAACACTAGAACCTCACGTAAACATGACAGTCAGTTCTTGCAAATTAGATACTCTGCAAACATATTTGGAAGCAGCTTCTTCCCAACAACAATTAAGGAATGGAATTCTCTCCCCTCAAACACTGTCTCAAGTAAATCACTAAAATCATTTCAGAATAGTTTAATCCAACATTTTAACAATTAAGTCAGATGACCCACCATGCGCACTGGCGTGATGTGTCCCTAGGACATTTTGCCAGTTAAGATACAGATACAGATACAGTAGATGCAAAAATCTTATCGTCGAGGCCTGACATTGATGAGATAGGATAGTCTCAAACCAAATGCAACTTTACTACTGACTAGTAACCTAGTCTAGCTCTAGCCTAGAAACTTTAGTTTTTAGATCCAGTGACAGTGTCAACAAAGCCAGGTAAATATGTCCAAGCTTAAATTGGCTCCATGCTCATCAAATCATGGTCATATATACTGTAATTGGTGTGTTCATATGTTTGGGCAATGGTTGTTCAAGCATTTCAGCCCCCTTTAAGTTTAATTAAACATTTGTAAACAAAATTGATCAATGAAGTCAGGTGATACACCCCCAGGGAACCTCACCCCCACTTCCCCTGTAGGGATTCTGACCAACTGAATCATCACCGTTATGCACTGCTGCCCAACTGAAACTCTGACCTCATATTAAGTTTCATGTTATGTTTCTGTTTCCAGGAAATTTCTGGTGAAGTCACCTGATAGAACGAGTTGATAGCCATGTCTAATGTACGTACCGCCTTCAGAAGTGAGCCAGATTTCTGTGCAGAATGCGGCAGCATACTGCCCTTGCCTGTCACATCCAGTGTTGTCGTCTGCATGTCCTGTAACTACACCGTCGACGTAGCAGGTAAACAGTCAGGCTGTGTTCTTAGGCAATCACTAGCAGCATGTTCACTGCTTGAATTCCATTCATTCAATTCAAATTCCCGCTCCAATTCCTTGCAATTCATTTTATTCAATTACAATTCAAATTCAATTTTTTTCAATTACAACTTTCTTCAATTACAATTATAGACATTCAGTCCAAAGTCCAATTCCACGTAACAAAAGTTAACAACCATAAACATATACGATTAGTGTGCGTACAGGGGTGATACAGCCTGTCATGTATGATATATTTATTATAGTCATTATATAACATACGTGTACACATAATCACAAATACCTAGTACATAGAATTATATATAAATAAGTAAACCACAACAATTCATTCAGTGACATTTTATTGCAGGAAAACCATTTTATTCCAGGCATTAAGTAACTAAAATGTCTATGGTCTCTACTGAGTCTACTCTTATCCTGGCATCAACTACTTACCATTTACCATTATTGCAGTTGTCACATTGTTTGTTACAATCTGAAAGCCTCTTCAGTCTTCACTGGACTTGTTTGCATTGGTAATCTCTGGATGTTAACTGGTTACACTTTGGACTGTTTGGAGGTATCCTGACTTCCCTTGTTCTATCCCTAGCATTTGCTTATCTTGTGGCACTGAGAAAGTGTGATTGTTACCTGGGCTATTTCAATGGTTCTTTGAAGAAGGAGTCCCCTACCAGCACTTGTTTCACACAAGGCAGTAGAACAAGCCTAATTGACTTCCCATTCATTGCTGGATAAACTTTTTCCAACTTTTCTTGGTAACTAAACACTATGGCACAGTGATACTCCCAACGGTGTGAAAAATATTCGCAGCATCATAAAAAAATCCGATGCTCAATTAATTTTCATTCAATTCAATTTTTTTCTCAATTCAAATTCATTTAATTTTGTTCAAAATCTTACAATTCAAATTCCCGCTCCAATTCCGGAATTGAATTGATCAATTCAAATTCTTTTTGAATCGACTCCAGTCCCATCACTGAATCAGTAGTACCTAATCCCCAATTGGTAAGGAGAATAGAAACAAACCAGTTACAAGGCAGAGTGTTGATAAGTATTAAGTGCTAGAATAAACTGTTTACAAATTTAATGTTGTTTACAATTTGGTGCTATGGTCAGACAGAATATGGACCCCCCAAGACTATATTCTATTATAGAATTTGGACCTCCATTATAGAATTTGGACCACTAACAGGCCAATTTAAATAATTTAAGACATTAAAATATATTTTCTGCGATTATTTAAAGCTTATTCTAGTTGCTCTACAGTCTACACTGCATTTATTTTTTAATATTTGCTAACTGTAAAACTGATCTTCCATTGTTTATTGTTGTATGTATAGGGTTTGATGGTGTCGAGATCAAATCAAGAATAGTCTTCAATAAACGACAAGTGAAAAATGCTGGTCTTACGTCAGATAACTTCTCAGGTCCAACGGTAAGACTTTCACGTCATAGTGCACTAGACTTTGTCACTTTAATAGACTCACTTCACTGAACGCAAGTCATTTCACGAGTGTGTCACTTGACAAGATTCTGCCACTTGATTATACTATCACTCATGAAAATCTGTCATTTTCTAGATACAGTCACTTGATGGTTGAATCTGTCACTTGATGGTTGTTGCAGTCAGGTTTTAAAAGCATATACAACAGCACATCCTCCTTGTAATGTCTGCAAACTTTAAACGGATACTCCAGTCAGTGAGCGATTCATACCATTTACTTACATCTGTATAATATTATATTGGTTGTGCATAGTAATTGTGCACAGAGATCGTTAATAATCAATTAATTATAGTATAATAGTTGGATTCAGGGCGCTGCCATCTTGACACTTATGCGCCACTCACAACGCCAGTAAACCGCATATGTCACTGGCGCGTGCACATTCAAACAACACATATCTGACCAATGGTATTTGATGTACTGTATCCAGTACGTCGTGGATTGCTTATGTCACAATCAAGATTCCGCCAATTCTTGCCTTTTTCAACAATGCGCCAGTGATGTAAACGATTTGGCTTACGTCACTGGTTTTAGAAGTCTCAAGATGGCAGCACCCTAAATCTTGATACCATTAAATTATAAGTAATTGTTTATTAACGATCTTTGTGCACTATCGCTAGGCACAACCAATATAGTATACCAGGTAGTTATGTAAGTTAATACTGTGAACCTCTCACTGACTGGAGTATGCCTTTAAAATGCACATTTTTCTTATCTGTTTCATGTAGGTTAACATTATTTTTATTTTACTTCTTTGTATTTTATGTATTTTTTTCATCCTTTTTAACATATCCTTTGTAAATATATCATCACTTGTTGTGAATGTTGTGTGAATGCCATCGAAAATAATGTAAACAAAGAATGTCACTGAGCAAATATAAAATTAACAATCAATCATACATACATTGATGCAACTTAACAGTGATACAGCTATTTCATTTTGGTGTTTTGCTGTTATGAATTTGTTAAAAGTTATTTATCAGTCGTTTTGTTTTCCGATATATGGCATGAGAAATAACATAGAGTGCTAGTGTTTATTATCAGGGAACTACAGTTTGATACCTCATGCATTTTGTAACTTGGGCAATTTTATTCACATAACAATTATGAATTGTGTCCTAAATGTGGCGTTGACCCATTACATGTCAAAGAATATGTTGTTGCACTGCATGTAGACAAAGAGTGTCCTAAATGTGGCTCTTGTTACACTACAGGTACAAAAGGAATGTCCAAAATGTGGTTGCAAGAAGATGACATATGCGACACGCCAAACACGGTCGGCCGATGAGGGACAGACTGTCTTCTACACCTGTCCAAAGTGCAGGTACGTTGCAAATGAATTACCTCAAAACTTGCTGTAAATTGTAACATTTCTTCCAACTACTATTAATATTAAATTAATATTAAATAATTATAAACTTATATGGACCATAAACCCTCAGGAATGCAGAGGTGTAATATATAAGAATCGCTGAACATGAAAATGGTTCTGCAGAACTCGTTGTTTGTGAGAAAGATATTTTGAGGTAATATTACAACTTCAGAAAAGTATAAGTTTGACAGTGTGTAGCTATAGATTTCTGTCTGTTATTTCAGATTTCAAGAAACTGAATACTCATGAGAGAACAACACTTAGGTCACCAAGCAGTGACTTACAGTGATTACAAAAATTGGACCACAAGATGGAGCAGAGAAAGGACATATTGCTCATCCTAAACACGTTCCACCCTACTACTATCGTAGTTCCATACTTTTTACACCCAATGTTACTGCTATAAATTGCACCACATGTGGGCATACAGACACTGAAGATCAGATATCTTTTGACATCGATTTCATACAGATTTATACGTTAAATGTATTCTGAAATACTATATAAAATTAAAGTATTTTATATGTCATTCACACGTAAAACATCATTTGTTTTATTACTTGTTAATTAATGATGGGTATGTATTTATAATTGAAGTATAAAACAACTTCAACATTAACCAATCTCCATTGTTAACTGGCTTTAATAAACATTATTTCTTACACAGTATAATAAGTATGAGAAAAAAACTCAAATTTAAAAAAACAGATTGACTAGGATTGTAATCAGTTATTATTATTCAGTTATTATTATATAATAAAATTACTATTTATTATATGATTCTAGCAGTTTGTGGTTTCAAGTCCACCTTGTCACGTAGTCCAAACAGTGAAGGCTGCTGGGTAAATTGCAACAGATTGAACTTTGAAAACGACTGGTCATGGTGCTGTCCTCCAACCGGCTACAAGTAGTCCACTCGCAATGTCCAGCGACACAGTGACCACTTAGAAATAACACAACTTCTGTTCCAACACTGACCACTCCTGGTCGGTCACCTGCCACACTTGTGTGTTCTGTCGTATGGGCGTCTGTCGTGAGGTCTCTGAGGCTGTGTTGCATGATGTTTGTGAGGTAGTGTTGTGAGTCTATGAGGTTGAGTTGTCAGCGTCTTGGGTTCCTGGGAAGACGTAGCCTCATGCTCCATCTGCTTTAACTTGGCCTCGATCGTCTGAATCTTTCTGTTGATGCTGAAACAGTGTGATGTGCCAGTGATCAATATCTTAGCTACAGAGCTTATTATTTTCCCCACATTGAAAATCACAGAAAGTAACATCAAATTCCACTGGTTAAAATTCGAGATCTTGAAATCCTAGAAAACTAAAAAATGGGCCAAGTGGCCCTGAAGTCCTTTGGACTATAACTGTATAGTGAGTTGGTAATTATGAATGACGTGTTTTGGTGAATCATAGTCACTGCCTAGTTTCATCACAATAGTCACCTACTTGGCATTTTCTCTTGTTTTTCATGAGATGACCATAAATAGTGGGCTGGCTGTGTGACTACAATGACTGGACTGGTCATTGGTGGTTTTAAGTCAAGATGGAGTTATTTACTTCCACTCAGCCAGCCCACTGAGCCTTGTGATCAGAATGCAGTTGATAGCCAGCGACATGTGTGTAATTGTGTATGATAGTTCAATCTATGGTTGTTCAGAATATTAATAGTACGCTTGTCACCTATAAGTGACAATATACAGTCACACAATTTTAAAGAAAATTACATAAGCATCAAAATAAACTCAACTTGCAGTTACAGAAAATCAATAGTTTTGAAAATACATCTTAATTAAAACCAACGGAAGCTTCAGTCGGTGATAGTGGGTAGTCATCAATACACAATTATCAATTAGTCATGGTTCCTGGCAGGCCACCTAGCCTCCAGAGTTGGGGTCAAATGAGGCAGTCATGAATACACAAGTATTGTTTCCCAGCCTGTACAGGCAGACACAAACAAAATTTTGATTTTTGGGAAGTGCTGAGGTGCCCTTAGAAACATTCAAGCCATTACAAAACTCTTGTGTTACCTATGTACCAAAATATATGCCTATGCAAAGGTAGAGAATTTTTTTAACCAGTTTTGGTCCAATAAAAATAATTTTTGTGAATAGCAGCAGTGTACGTCAAATTAAACAAATAGATCCTCTGAGATATGGGAGCTAATGATGCCATAAGTCCACTTGACCTTCCGCCCAAAGGACTAAAATTACAATTATTCTTCAACAACTTAGAAACTGTCTTGATGAAATTTTTTACTGGATGACAGAGTAGATTGAAGCTGAATGCTGATAAAACAAGTTATTATTGGCACACTTAAAATTAAGAAAGTTTCCTATATGTTATGCTTGCAGTTTCGAAAAGCTCAGAATTTTAGGGTAATTTTTTAATATCAATTTAATTTTAGAGAAAAGATTTCTTAAATTTGTCAAACATGTTATTACCACATTCGTGATTTGTGGTGTATCTGTCGGTAGACTATTGCAATATGCTTTTTCATAATATTGCTATTAAGGATATCACAAAAGTACGTGTTCAAAATTGCTTAGCAAGTGTTGTGACTAGGTCTCCATATTTTACTCATTCTAAGCCACTTCTAAAATCTCTGCCCTGGTTTGCTGTCTGATATTGTATCATCTTTAATAACTTACCAGGCGCTTTCCTGTAAGCAGCCATCATATTTACATTCATTGCTTACTCCTGTAAGAAAACCTGTTCATCTTTTATCATCTAGTTCTGATTAACGTTTTGTCCCTAAAGTCAGTACTAGTATTGGGACTAGGGGTTTTGCTGTGGGTGTGTCTACTCTCTGGAGTTACCTTGCTTCCTTCTAATATTAAAGCGACATGATCAGTTCATGGCTTTTTATTGCAAAATCATGTTAATCAGTATAAGTTATAACTATTGTAGCGTCCTGACTGCCAATAAATGTTTTATCGAAACAGAACTGACTTCGTAATGTTAAACATCGAATGTTTATAAGAATCCTGATGCTGTCACTCAAATTGCCGCGAGTGACACCCACCCTTTGACCTTTACCAACTGGGAGCCGTGCACCTGGCTGGGTGTGGCGTTAGTGGCGTCAACTTGTGTTCACATGATACTGCATCGCGTGATCATGCATTTCCTTCTGGGCTTTTAGCCACGCCTACAACGGTTTCGAAAACGCCTCGTGGTCGATGTGTACACAGAGTCAAGTGCCCTTACTGCATCTATTTTCAACCCCTAAATGGTACATGAAAATATAGTTTGACTGTCTTTACGCTAATAAGTATAATTTATACCATATAACCTGATTTTGCAATAAAAATTAAAAGCCATGAACAGACCATGTCGCTTTAAATCAGTTGAAACTATTGCTAAATTCTGCCGTCATTGAAAGATGTGCCTCTACAACCTTGCTTAACCACCATAACTCCCTGGCATATACCATTACGAGTTCTTTGTGAATTCAAGACTTCAAGCACAGTTAATGAATTAATAGGTCTATAAAATTGGTCCCGCACCAGATACCTGTAATGCATAGTTACCTTGCATCCTTTGCTGTGACAGGTGTCTTTGACAAGGCTGTTGGTTTATTTTTTGGCAAGACATCGTCCTGAGATAAAAAATATGGATTAGCAAATAAATGCATTCAGGTGCTGCCAGATATTGCAGAATAGTAATTAATGACATATGGTCACACTACTATATTGAGATTATGTTTATTGCATGATGATTAACTGTATAATCAATCAATCAATACTGACAATATCAAAAACATTAATCATTACCTCAGTATTTACATAGACTCAGTGAAGTTTGAATTACCGGTAGCAGATATAAATAACCATTAACATTGTTTATAATGAATATATTCAAAATCTTTTAATTCCAATTAAAAACATTTTGTTCCAAATCTTTCAATACCAATTCCCGCTCCAATTCCTGAATTGTATTGATCAATTCCAATTCTTTTTGAATTGAACTTATCATGATGTGTATACATATATATATATATATATATATATATATATATATATATATATATATACAACAGCACAATATATATGTATATATAGTTAGTTTGGCAGAAGAGTAGACTTTGACCTGTCCTTAGCCCCAAATAAAACTATCCCAGCAGCTGTGATCTACATTTATTCAAGGAAACTGGTGGGTTTTTTAAATCAAGAAATCAAGCTAATTCAATTACGCCAGTAGAGAGGAACCAACTTTAGTGTCAGCGTGTGCAGGTTTTACTGCCAGTCTCCGACCCATCGCTGACTTCCCATCCAAGCATTTCAGAGCCTTCTCTGCATCCTAGGAAAACACCATAACAGCATTAGCAATCAACTTGTACAAGAGTAAGCTAAACACTAGACGTGTAATCATTAACTGTTACTGAAAAAAAAAATATTCAAAAAAATTACATCAACTCTGCACCATCATTTATCATTCAATATTGTTTTCTCTATCTGATGTCTGGAGTACAGACTTGACCCCCATAGACAAAAGTAACAGTAATAAATTATTCTAAATGCATAGGAAATACACCCGTGTATAATCATCGAGAAATAAGACACGATAAACAAATCTATGAATGTGTGCACCAGATCTGTGCTCTGGCATAGGTTCCTTGTAGTGTACTACATGGAGTTCACATTAAATATGTAGATTTCAATCAAATACAGTGACCTTTCCTGTGAATTTACTTCTGCCCATCTCCATTTTGACTTTAAAAAATAAAGTAACTCTTCACACATGAACAATTACCTGAACAGCCTGATTAAGATACCGGCTGGAGTCAGACCACATTTGCATTTTCCATAGGCAACCATTATAATGTTTCCTTCATTTCCTACTAATCTTGAGCTTTTCAAGTACCATCCAAGATACTTTGGGCGGTACTTGAAAATAGCTGAACACTTTAAATACTTTCGGGAAGTACATACCTGTATCGAAATCCAAATACTTTCATTTCGCTAATATAAAATGACAGATTCTTTAAAAGTATTTAAGTACTTCCAAATACATACATTTGATCTCATACCTGATGTAAGAATAGCCAATATAACACTTGTCACAATGTTGATGTGATTCTGATTACAAATGCCTCTATGTCTGCACCACTGTCTATCACTGACTAACCAGTTTTTGACTGTATAATTTTTATTAAGACCTACACTGGATTCTTTTTCATGCTACACATAATTATAACGTTAGTTTACCATGTTTATCATAGGAACCAGACATATATATTCTATTGCTTCAAATGGTTAACTATATCACAACAGATGTGTGTATATAAACTATGTAGTGCCCTACCTTCTTGTTATTGAAAGTCACGAAGCAATAGCCTCTTGGCTTCCCCTTATCAGGTCCATTCTTGTGATAGAGAAAGTCAAACTTCTCCAACTCTCCATAACTCTGCAGCAATTTCAGCAGACTGAACCTGTCAACACCACTTCAGTTAGAACATTGGCAGGTGAATTAATAAATACTTATGAACAGTTGAACACTACATTTACAAGTGTTCAGTTTGTGTTGTGTTTATTTTGACAGTAAAAAACAGTATGACCTACACAGAAAAATATTTTATTTTTGTAACTGAAACCATCAGGAAGATAGAATATGAGATTTCGTCTTTGCTTTTCCCGCCCAAATTCTTGATTTCCATAATGTTCTGTCCTGGGCATCCTGCGGGATGATCCGCAGTTGCTGCATGTCCCTTCGGACGCAATCCATCCATCTTCCTCTTGGTCTTTTTCCTGGTACTATCATATCAACAATTGCTCTCACTTCATTGTTTTCTTCCATTCTCTGAATTTGTCCATACCAGCATAGTCTCAATTCTCAGATTTTCTGTTTTATGTTATCCACTCCTAGCTCCTTTCTGATGTCCACCTCTTTAACTGTCTGAGGCCTGTGCCTTGGCTGTCTTTGACGTTTGCTTTTATTCCTCTCCTGCTACTGACTATCACTTCAATTTTCCTGGTGTTAACCTTTAGTCCCTTAAATTGCTCTCCATCCCAATCTCCCAACCAAGCCAAACCTTCTGTATCTCCTCCTCTGTATCTGTCACTATTGCCAGATCATCAGCAAACAGCAGTTCACATGGCAACCTGCATCTGAACTCTTCGCTGATGACATCTAGTACTACAATAAACAGGACTTAGCCCTGATCCCTGGTGTAGGGAAACTGGTCAGTTCTGCCATGCGTGGTTCTCACTACTGTTGATGCTGCATGGAGCATCTTACTTCTCTGGGACTCCTCTCCTTCTCAGACACCAATACACCAGATATCTGCATACCCTGTCGTATGCTTTTACCAAGTCTACAAACGTAAAGAACAGATCCTTGTGCACTTCTAGGTATTTTTCTTGCAGTTGTGTGATAAATACTGCATCTGTTGTACCTTTTCCTGAACTAAATCCAAATTGCAGCCATTTATGACTATAAAACGTTTACTAAACTCTTCTGTATTGCTCAGTGGCAACGGAAAGTCACTAAGTAGAGACACAGACTTCTGACTGAAAACACAAAATGTTTCTAGTAATGACAGACAGCTAGTACCATGTGTACATAAATACAGTCTACATACTCTGTGATGCGTGTGTCAAGATTCCCAATCCATAGTCGACGTTCGTCAACACGAGGTGTATTATAGTCATCTGGTGGTGGCAGTGGCAACCGCTCCTATAAAATTATAACAAGGGCATATTATAGAATTTAAGAGTTTTAATTCACGAGGTGTATTATAGTCATCTGGCGGTGGCAGTGGCAACCGCTCCTATAAAATTATAACAAGGGCATATTATAGAATTTAAGAGTTTTAATTCACGAGGTGTATTATAGTCATCTGGCGGTGGCAGTGGCAACCGCTCCTATAAAATTATAACAAGGGCATATTATAGAATTTAAGAGTTTTAATTCACGAGGTGTATTATAGTCATCTGGTGGTGGCAGTGGCAACCGCTCCTATAAAATTATAACAAGGGCATATTATAGAATTTAAGAGTTTTAATTCACGAGGTGTATTATCGTCATCTGGTGGTGGCAGTGGCAACTGCTCCTATAAAATTATAACAAGGGCATATTATAGAATTTAAGAGTTTTAATTCACGAGGTGTATTATAGTCATCTGGTGGTGGCAGTGGCAATTAACCGCTCCTATAAAATTATAACAAGGGCATATTATAGAATTTAAGAGTTTTAATTCACGAGGTGTATTACAGTCATCTGGTGGTGGCAGTGGCAACCGCTCCTATAAAATTATAACAAGGACATATTACTATTTGAGTTTTTATTGTATATCAATACTTACTGAATCAACATTTCAATTACTTCTAATTGTAGAAACCCAATTTGTATCCAAATTATATCACTTCACGTTGTGGCACAATCACAGATACACTTCATACAGCTATTAATAAGCAAAATAATGAACTACAAATTAAGGTATTTCCATAGTAGAGTAACAGTAAGTAGACTAGATGTCTTGACTCTTGTCAGGTATAAACTCCGTAAACTAATACATGAAATGTGTTATTTAGATCGACTGTTAAAATGGAAAAGAATATCGGTATTTGTTCTCGTTTTAATCAGTCACACAAAGAACAGTCCGTGTCACTGATAATCATTCTGTTACTGACTCTCGGATCGCACACTCAGCCTCAGTCACTGGCTGACTGACACTGACAGTGACTTGTTGATGTGTAGTAGAATAAAGTAACTGAAGACGAAGACTACACAAGTGAAACGCAGAAGTCAACTCACGAATTGGTCCATCCCACGTCAAAACATGCTACAATCTTGTGCTACTGCGTTGTCACATATGTCACCCAACTGATAGTAAAGTCATGTATTTGAAATTAATTAGTTAGCTAACATAGTTTAGATTTATCTTGAATGCTAACAAAATCAGCATTCGTTCCGCATCGTTTTAACCTCTGACCCAACACCTGGCGACAATTACAGGAACTAATCCACAGCAAATATTTTGCCGTGAAGGTTAATATATTATATACGCGCGCGTGTGGTTGTGTGTGTGTGTGTGTGTGTGTGTGTGTGTGTGTGTGTGTGTGTGTGTGTGTGTGTGGTGTGTGTGTGGTTGTGTGTGGTCGTGTGTGAGGTGTTTTTTTTGTGTGTGTACAAATGTGGTCCCTTTACATTTGTTTGAGAAAAAGTAAGGATTTATGGGAATGTTTAATCTTTAGAAAATATACAATTATTAATGATAATATGTTATATTCAAACGTGCAGAGATTACATAATTATGGATGTCTAAGGTTATTAAATGGGAATAGTGTATACACAGATGATTTTATAATGTTTTATTTGTTATAATTTTAATCTAGGTAATGTCAGCATGACAAAGAAACAAAATAAATATATCAGGTACATTGTACAGTTGTTTATATTTCAGTATTCAAGAAATGCAATTAATACAACATTTAATATAAGTAAAATACTTTCGATGCACATTGATATGTAACTATTACTATATGGCCTCTGTGGAGCCTTCAGCTTATTACGTATTTATCTTTTTCAATTTTTTATTTTCAAATAAAAAAATTCATAAAACATATGCACAATATATGTATATATATATATATATATATATATATATATATATATATATATATATATATATATATATATATATCACAAACTCTTCTGATTATGTTGTATAATTCATAATAATAAACACCTTTAAAATGTCCTCAAAATTTCGCAGCAAAGTGCGATAAATTCTGAAATTTTCATTCATATTATATCAACACAGTTTATTCATATTATAAGCGGGGGTATTATTTATAAGGATGTGGATTTTACACTAAAGAAAAAACATATAATATATATATATATATTAATGTATCGCTGAAAAATATTGTGAATTATCAGATTCACGGCAAAATATTTATTTGACCGTGGCGTCATCTGGCGAGCATGCGGAGGCGGTGAGGACAAGGATCTAGCGCGTCACCATCGATCAACCGAGCGAGACGACAGCGGCTGACGATGTTCGCGGAACCACGACGTCGTCGAACAACGACGCTCGCCGACAAAGGGATAAGCTCAAATCAAAGGGGATCTCAGCACGGTACGGGCATATCTCTGTGTCGATCAGATACTGGTTGTGTTATTCGATCAGGCCGTATCATTGGTAGCGTTCCGGGAGATAGCGAGGCCGGGGTGGTAATATTCGCGGATTTATTTATAATATAAAATTAGACAAGTGTGAATGATGATGTGTGATCTGCCTACCTGTAGCTGAGGAGGAGGCGGATGCCGGGTGATGTACGACTTGTGATCACGACGCAACCACACGTGCCTGGATCAAACTAAACACGGCAACTGAGACGTAATTGTCTCGATTTCTCGGGGGGAAGAGAACTGATCATGTAGCAATCCCTAGTCGCTGCATTGCAAGGTCGACGACATCTCAGTCGTGAACCGATTCAGCGTAGTTCATTGTCGGTGTCACTGTCACTGGGGCTGAGTGGATGGCGTTATGTAAAGGCATTCGTTATGTAAATACCAGTGCAACGAATTCATTATTATTCGTGGAGGATAGACGTTCTCCGTGGTTATACACACACTATCAATACATAACATTAGTTTCATCCATTTGAAACGATGCAACAAAAGAAGGATTTTAAATTTAAACTGTCATTACTAATTACTTATAATAAAGCCTCCGTGCTTATAAACTCTGTAGGTATTATTGGATTGAATTATAATTATGTGGCCTTATGTAAACATCGTAGGTAATATAACTAGGGCCTATAGGTAGCATACTACTACTAGCTGGGTTTTTAACAAATTTTTAATGTGTACATTATTATGATAGGCACAGCAGTATAATTGTTTCCACATTATTTTTTATAAGTTCTTATTTTCTATCATAATTAATTTCAGCAAACTTAAAAGGATCGATTCTATTTCAATAAATAAAAATATATACCTATTGTTTATATATGTATATATTGTTTATATGTTTATATATTTATATATATATTTGTAATTATATCCAATTAAAAATACATTACAAAATATTAAGCAGAAAACATGAACATGTATGTGACATTTGAAACCCCACAGATCTGCAGTTTATAAATAAAGCCTACAGTCAGAAACAGATGGATTATAATTAAAATTACTGACAGTCGTTAAAGAAGTCAATTGGATTTATTTTTGTATTTCAGATATAACAGATGGCGTATTCCCCATGCTACATGTGAACACGACCGAGAACAATGTTTCATGCTTCAAGACAAGACATGAACTGCAGTTGATGTCACAGTGATTCGATGTCACACTTATATATTCACTACAGCAGCAAGGAAAAACAACAACTATAATCATATTTGTTTTGATGGAGGGAGACACTTCGATTTAGTATGCCGAAGAACAGATGTTAATGGCATTACCAGTCTTCATGAACAGCTGGTATTGAATTTGTACAATTTCAAAAATGTGGTCGGGTTTTGTGAGAAGAATCTACAGAGGAACCTGAAAGATGGAGGAAAGTTCAGAGATTAGGGAATGGTTGTCGTCCCAGCCGGGAAGTTTAGGAGAATGTGGAGTGGACACACGGACAGACATATGCAGGTGTGGCAATGAGGGTCAATGTGAGATGATAACACCTGGCAGAGAGTCATTTAGTGAGGTCAGTAGTCCACCTGTACGCATGACATCATGGTCACTCCATGCACTGCACACGTCCAACACAGACACAGATAGTTTTAATGGAGGTAGACTTAAGCACAAGAAAGACTGTTTGTCATTTTACCGAAGGTCACACAGTCTGGATGATCTGTCCAGTAGTGTTTTTACAGATCATGACGTTTTTGCATTTAGTGATGAAAAGATACACGGGACAGGTACTGAAGTTGCTTGTCACAAACTCCGGGAAGCATTATCTTTAGATGCATCAGAAAGAACCAGTATCGGGAGAGCTGACCTGGAACAGAGCACATTAAACAAAGACGACGTGAGTGTGTCTATAGCTAGACAGAGGTCACCAAGCTGGGTACTTCTGGAGCATCCTGATTATAACACCGACAGTCAAACAAGTGCCTTCGTTGACAACTACCCTCCTCAGTTGGTGACAGACACACACAAACATTTGGTTGACCATCTAGATGTCCACTCTTGTCACACAGACACGTTGAGTCTTGACCATTTATCCCTATGTGTCGGAAGCACCAGAGGTCAAGAGAGTAGTGTGAGTGACATCGTGAATGAGGAAGATGGACAGTGTCCAAGATATGGAGATTCTGGTGCAACTTGTATTGATATCAATCGTTCTTGTGGAGAAAGTCCAACTGATGATGAACCAAAGCTGTCCTCACCACAGACTGACGGTGTTGAACTGATTTACAAAAGAGATTGCTCTGAAGGATCCATGTCCAGTCCAGCTGACAGTGAAGCTGCATGTGCAGTTGGAATCTGTCCACCTGGGGTGATGTCTCCTGGAGGGACAAGCTCTACAGAGTCACTATACGACAGTCTGACAGACTATAATGCTGTAATATCTGATAAGACAAGTGATACAAACCTGGTGCCAAGTCCACTAGCCACTGGGGTGGAGCATGGTACCAGGGCTGATCCTACAGATGTCTGTTCTCCTGCCTGTTCCTTAGCCGGTGTTCCCTGCATGCAGCCAGTCTCCTGCACAGAGACTGTTCCTCTCGTCTCGCCAGTGACCATTTGTCACGACACCTTGCACTGGGTGAGTGTGAAGAGACGTCCAACATCCCTGCAGGTGACTCCGATGTATGTGAACCAAGTCTTGCCAATGACAGTGGTCAGCAGTGTCCACTCTGACCACGTGACAGAAGACACGTCAAGCCAGACACCTGGAAATGACAGCACCAGCCTGGTACTGAGAGACACCGAAGTGTCACACAGTGATGATCGCAGCAGCACATCTAGTAATAGTAACCTGACATGCAACACCAACCGATACTCGTGGCCAGCCTCACAGCCCGTCCAGCTAAGAAGCAGGTCCTGCTCGCGACTGAGACGCAAGCATGTAAAGAGTGCCAACCTGACCTCAGCCGTGGACCTGTCTGGTTCCACCAGCTCAATTGGCCTCAGTCGCAAATTCCACTCGCAGCTTCTCCCTCTTACAAAGTCAGCATCCCTTGGCCATGGCATGTTTCAGAATGCCCGCTGGGGCTGCCCGATGACATCAGCAAGACTCAATGACAGTCGCAAGAGTGAGAAGTTTATCATGTCGCTGAAGAAAGACGGTTTACTCAAGCCACGAACTCAGCCACGTTGTCGGCATAAGAGACACAGCTACCATGTAACAGCAGGACCGTGTGTCACCTGCACAAATCACACAAACTCTCTCGGACCTTGCTTTGTCCTTGGCGTTGGTCAGTGCAACCTGTGCAGGGACAGTGGCCGGAGTATAGACACAAAGAAGAACAGTGACCACCCACTGGTAGAGCTGGAATACGTGGTGCCAAAGTCTCAAGCGAAGACTGAAAAGGATAAGAGGAAGGTCGTGGAGCGAGCAGACTCGACCGTCCGCAATGAGATGCAACAGTACACAAGGGAGAAACGTGAGTACTTCACTGTCTTGTCACCCGATATCATATGTCTGATGTAGTTATCTTTACCTTGTTACATGGTCACCAGTGTTTCCCAGAGGTAAAGTCGGGTCCGGGCAGTCAATATACAAGTATAGGCCTTTGACTATACGATCAGTCTACAAACACCCCTAGGACGTCCAGTGCACGCCACCTTGTAATAATGTGTTTAAGAACATGGTAGCATCGGTATCAACCACATCAAGTAACTTTGATTCCAGACTTGTCCACTGGCGCTGACAGCCCATGCTTAATTCAAAGCCATACGTAATTATGGTCAGTGTTTCTCGAGTGTTCTGATAAAGGCTTGTTGCCACAGAAACATTGGGGAATTAAAAAAGTTAATTAAAAAAAACATGGATGATCAATGCATGTTTTCTACATCCTGTTCGAAGCTGTACAACCAAACTGTCACTGGCATCCCTAATGGTGCAGTATTTTCACACTGTCTCAATCTAAAATATTTAGACTGGGTAGGAATATGTTGCCAGGCAAATCAAAATTGCAAATTTGTTTGCTGCCAACTTCAACATACACCATGTCTATTGTCTAATCATAAATGTACAATGCATATAACAATTCAAGCCTTTAAGCAGGTAGAGTTTTGGCCAGTCACAAACATTGTGGTAGACATATGCAAGTTAACTCACATACACATAAGCCAATAAAGGTTTGTATTATGACCTGACATGTATCAACTATAAAGACATATCCCGTGACATGCGTGACATCCATTTTCAGGGCATAATTGTTACAATGTATACCATTTTTGCTTTGTATTTTTCTACCCATCTACCTCCCATCCAGTGATATTTCTACCCATCTAAAAAGAGTTTTACCCAACCAAATGATTGGTGGGAGAACAAAGCTATACGAGACTTATGCGTAAAGGGAAATGCCAAATAAGGTTTTTTACTCTTCAAATTAGTACCCGTCCATATGAATTGAGCCCGTCCAAATAACAGGTAAACAGGCTCTAGATAAAGATATGCTGTAGAGAGAATTGTACCCTATTTCATTGTGAATGGATTTTAAAGCAACATGATCAGTTTGTGGCTTTTTTTGCAAAAACATGTTAATCAGTATAAGTTATAACTATTGTAGCGTCCTGACTGCCAATAAATGTTTTATCGAAACAGAACTGACTTCATAATGTCAAAAATAAAATCGTTATAAGAATCCCGATGCTGTCACTCAAATCGCCACGAGTGACACCCACCCTTTGACCTTGTGTTCACGTGATACTGCATCGCGTGATCATGCCTTTCCTTCTGGGCTTTTAGCCACGCCTACAACGGTTTCGAAAATGCCTCATGGTCGATGTGTACACAGAGTTAAGCGCCCTTACTGCATTTATTTTCAACCCCTAAATGGTACATGAAAACACATTTTGACTGTCTTTACGCTACAATATGTATAATTTATACCGTGTACATGTAACATGATTTTGCAATAAAAATAAAAAGCCACGAACGGACCATGTCGCTTTAACCACCCTCTCTGAACTTCTCCATGTTGTTTCCATGTTGTTGGGAATACCCTGCAAGGGTCTTCCTTGGTCTTTGTAGCCATTTTACCCTACCTTCCTCCCTATCCCAGACCTTCCCAGTGAACCCTATCCACATATGTGTAGGTGATTATCAGATTATGAGAGGTCACTGGGCGAGACAGGAATGAGAAAAATGCATGCGGTGGTGTCGTCACCGTGCATGCACTTTGAGGCATGAATCTGGCAAAGTGTGCCGGCACATTTATTGTGCGGGGTATTGTGATAAGTTAGCGATGCCGAAGTGTGCGGTGCAGTGAAAGGTTAATCCCGCAGACAGGGCCACTTGATCACGCCCGTGTCACACGGGACTGCATCACAGATCACCGATAACTACTGCGGCTGCATCCAGACTCTCCCAGTTCGATTGTCTGCATAAGCCACTGTCAGACCGACTGGTGCATGGCTTACAGTTACAGACACACACAGGAGCACATCCAGTGATTTGTAAGGGTGAAGACACGCGATACATGGCCCCTGGGGGGTTGATGGGGGAATTTTTTATTTCAAGAGTGGGAGTTGCTTATTGGGTATTTATCACCATTTTGTGTCCGTGGCTGGTTTATGGGTCATTTGTGTATCCTGTGGGAAGCGGGTGGAGAGTTGGGTTTAGGAATATTTTTACTTTCAGATGTCGTAATTTGCATATCCAGTGATGTTAGTGTTATTCAGTATGTTAGTGTTATTCAGTTTTTTAATAAAAAGTACTTAACAACATTCTTTTATATTATTTCATAATTAAGATGCCTAAATTTTTGTATCGTATTAGTTGCTCTCCTTTGAACTTTATAGCATATCAAATATTTAAATGTGTCCTCTATTCTTGTATACAATGTTAAAAATTAGCCCTTTACAGAGGTAATAAATATATATATTTCCTTATACATTTTATACAGTTAATCAAAGGATTTGATTTCCCTTTGAAGCTGCAATTCTGCATTATTCTTAAACCTTCTTATCACATTAATTCTAAACCCTAAGTCCTTTTCTTTAGTACAGTGCCCCGTTATATTTTGTGCGACTTTGTTCCAGTGTGGAGGCATTTCCATTTCTCAGAATTTGACATCTGCCATTTTTTCAACCATTCGATATAAAAAGGAGCAAAAAAACTCAAATCATAAATATGTGCCTTGAAAATAGGTGTGAATGGGTGTCACATGCATAGCTTTATGCAGACCCATCCACCTGTCATTTGGATGGGTAAAAACTGTTGTGGACGGGTAGAATATGGGTGGACGGGTGGTGGACAGGTAAAAAAATGGTCTTCCTAAACCATAGATATTGTTAGTTATGCCTTATGCCTTAAATTGTATCACATATGTGTTTGTAATTTCCTTCAGGTTGTGAAACACATTTCAACTGGCTAGTATATGTATGTGACTTAACATCCTTGTGTCCACAAAATATGTTTATGTTTATCCCGAATAAGGGTGCACATGCATAAAAGGAACTGTGACACTGCACCAGGGCTTTATGCAGGATAAAATTATTGCCAGTCACGTATGTTTTGGTTGGAAGCATGGATGTGAACTGTTAAGCCAGTTTATAACCTTTTAAATGTGTCTGATGACCTGAAATGGACTACAAACACACATGTGACACCATTTTCACTCACTTTCAAGGCACAACTAACAATATCTATGGTTTTGGAAGATCTTTTTTTGCTCCTTCATTTTTTACCTTCCACCACCCGTCCACCCATATTTCTACCCGTCCATATTCGTTTTTACCCCTCCAAATGACGGGTGGACGTGTCTCTACATAAAGCTATGTACTGCACTGACCCACTGTGTGTTGCAGTGAGACAGCGAAGTAAGGACGACTTGTTGGTTCTGGTGGAACACTTCTCAAGACAAGCCCGAGGTAAGTTGACAGAGCAGTGAGAGCACGCATCTCTGCAGCAGTGCACTGTGATCTCGGACTGGAAGTGATCAATCACCTTAATCACTTCACATTGATGCTTTGATCTTTTTACATGTTTGATTGCATTAAATCGTAAACAGTTGTGTTTTACTTAATTAGTGCTCAACGTTTTCCAAATGATTAAATTCACACTGGCCTTGCTTATGTGTGGGAGTAAAATCCTGAGGTATAGAACAGTAGGTCTTATTAAAGAGAGTGCACCTTCTGTTTATATATATATATATTTTTTTGTGCATTACATTATACAGTATAAATTACATCTATTATAAGATACGGAAAACCAAAATAAATGGTATGTTTCAGTGAAGCAGAACAAACTTTTTAATTTAACCGTTCACTCAGATTCCCAAATAATGAGCTCTGACCCACCCCCTTACTTATGTTATTTCAGAAATGTCCTCTAGTTTGTATTTTTGCAGTTACAAGTTATTTTTTTACTCACCCCCTTACATATATGTTATTTCTTTCATGTCTTCTCAGTTGTATTTTTGCAATTACAAGTTATTTTTGGCCCGCCCCCTTACTTATGTTATTTAAAAAATATCCTCTAGTTTGTATTTTTGCAATTACAAGTTATTTTTGACCTGCCCCCTTACTTATGTTATTTAAAAAATATCCTCTAGTTTGTATTTTTGCAATTACAAGTTATTTTTGACCTGCCCCCTTACATATGTTGCAGTTGTATCTGAAGAACTGGTGCAGTTGCTGCAGCAGAAACATGACTTCATCGAACAAATTGAAATGCGCAAGGTTGCCATAGAACAGTTGCTACGGTTACAAATGGAAACGAAATGATGTCGCCGTGACGACAAGAGACACAGTAATCTATGTTGTGATCTTATTGAGTGTTTCAAATTTCATAAAATGGCAATCGTAGAAGGATTGACCTTATTAGAAAGGTTTAGGTTTCTTGTCAGTGTGTACCGGTAATGTCTTCAATGAAGAGTTTCATGATTCAAAAGAATTTCATGAATAACTGTCTGCATGTGGAGGTTTTGTTATATTGACCTACTAGTATGATGTCGACCTCTTGTGTTGTGATTATGTGTCAAAACTGTTGCTTGTTGCTGTAGTGTGTCACTGAATTGACCATATCATGAAATGTCTACTATTACATACAAAGGTGTTGTATGTGAACACCATATACATGTACTGGCATTTCACTAACATGTCCATTTGTTCATCTGGTGTCTTATGGTAATTAATCAGAAGCATCGCTTCAAACTCAATAGTGCATGCTGGCATTCCATTGGATATAAGAAAATTGAATTATAAATATTGTCAAAATTTTAACGGTTGTATCGATGGCAAAAAATAGACTATAATTGAGATAGCATTTGCATGGTAAAGTCTTCTCCCAGACATTTTTGCAATTTTCGGTGACAAATTTTCATGGGTTCATTTATGATTTCTTTGAAGGAATATGCTTCTATTAAAAAACAAATTCTCAGTGGGTTAAGGGTTCTTACCAGTTTTATGGTTCATACTAGATGATTGTTTACAAAGTCGTGTGTGTTACTGGGACTAACTATGGGATATATTACATTAACTTGTAGGAAATCTTTTTAATTTACGTGGTACACAAATTTTGGGAAGCCGTCCTCTGTATGTGTGTGGCTCCATCTGAAGGATGGGTAGTTTTGCTAATGTATATGTATAACGAAAAGACGATTTGTTTTGCAGTTTGTAATTTTGTCTAAAAATACCTGTGGTTGTTGAGCTATTTTCTACCTGTCCTGTAGTTTTGCAGCCATGTTCGTTCGGAGTTATTTTTCATGAGATGTGCCTTTCTCAGCTGGTAATGATGTTACTTTGAGCCAGCGGACTAATGTAGTCAATGAGAACTTGTGTTCACAGCAGTATGGCCATAGAGTGTGAACATATAGACATGTGTATTGGTACTTCTGGCTGTGAAGCCTGGGTTATTTGGTTCTTTCGTGCGTATTGCCTGCGTTAACTTAGCTGGGTAAGTACGTAGCAGCATACAATGCTCGCATTCAAGAACCTGGCATTAGACATTGTTAGAACAAAGAGCATTGTTACAGTCAGGGGGAATATTGTGGTAGAAGCCGGCATGTGGACAGATCTAAGATCAGATATTATATTAAAAATTAGTAAACTAACTTAAATCAGTTTAACACAGCTACGTTCGTTGCCTTTGTGTCATGCACAGCAACAATAAGATACAATATTGATATATTATTTGATTGTTGGCTTGTCAATACAAAGAAATAGGCAGCTAAAGTAGCTTGCCACAAATGGAAGACAGCAAAAATATTGCCCACTGCACTGGGTGTGGCCTACCCACGTCTACATGTTGATGAATCCGTAACAGTTACAGACGGAACTTGCAACAATGACTGGACAGCTTTATTGATGTCCCACCTACACGTAATCAAATGTAATGAGGGTCTGTAAAACGTTATTACAAACGTCCCGCTGATGTCTATGATGTGAAGGTTTGATTAACCAGGTCAGGGGCCGTCTCCACACTCTGATGTGTGGTGACTAAATGAAATTAGTTTCAGTGGAGACTGCTTCATCTAGCTCCGTATACCAGTGTATTTTTTCCACAGACAATTTATTTTCTGACTGCTGTTTGCCATACACATCACGGGATGTTTGCTGCTTGAAGGATTGTATGTTTTCATTGGTGTATAGAGGTCTTTGTAAAGGTCGTAGGTCAAAAGATGGGTTAATAACATACACTGGTGTTTTTACTTGGTCGCTGAGGTGAATTTAATTGCAGATTCAGCCAACAGGGGCTGTGGGAATTCTAAACACCACTTCTATACATCCAGTATAAACCAGTTTGCCAGGCAAGTAAAATATACAAATGGCTTGAATGTCTATGTGTGTGTGTTAAATTCTGTAACCCATACAAAAGCAAAAAAAATATGATTCTGCTTATTGCTGTATGTGGATATGACTTCATGAGATGAAGTCGAATCCTCAACATCGACCAATGTCAAAAATGTACATAATTTAATATTGTATTTACAAATATCATGTTAATGATAACATGTTGATGTGATCACTTGTGGTGATTTAAAGGCTAGACTAAATAGTGTTGCATTATGCAGTATGCAGGCCCTAGGTATGATGTCCCATATAAACAATACTATTGTTCTAGATATTATTTACAATGATTTATTTATGTTTTCTATTTATTACGGGCAGTCTATTTTAGGATGTGTGTTTCTTTCAAAGCCTGCAAAATGTGTTATTATAACATGTACATTCTGCTATTTAAGGTGATGGTTTTATTTTTACATTTATATTACTCTGGTGAAGGGAGCTATTTTACTTTGCTGATCTAGGCAGAGGGTTTATTTTTGACTTTGTTGATTGATTTACATCTTGTGATATTTATTTACATCATTTTACATCTTGTGACATTTATTTACATAATTTTATGTCTGGTGATATTTATTTAAATCACCTGGGCATTAAGATTTATTTTAACTGCATTTATGTATATTATGTGTGTGTGTGTATATATATATATATAAGTACATCATGATCCTTGGTTTATATAAAGTTATTAATTTCTGTTTTATTATTTTAGTCATAGTTTTGTTTGATTTAATTTTTTTAATGCAAAAGTATTCCACATTATGTTACATCTTTAAATGTGGTTTTGTTTCTTTCTTCCATTTTAAATAATCTTTCTAAAAAGTGGATGACTGGATTGGTGATATGGCTTTCCAGTTTCAATAGTATACATGATTACTTCTCAAGAAACTTGGCAGCCATCTGGAAATGTTGACTGTCCGGGGTGTTCTTCAGCAGACTATGGACCTATCACAACATTGGTCATTGGCTGTAACTTAGTGAAGAATATGGTGGGATGTCATAAAATATCCAGATCACACACCAAATTTCTTGAAAGTGAATTATGTGTGCCTTTAAAGACATTTAATGAAGCTCCAAATACCCGGTATGCTAAGTATGCTTTCATTATATCATTGTAACTGGATACTCTGTAGATATTCTATCATGCCGACTAGCTATCTTGTCAGTCAGTACCACTGTGGACCCAAGTCAATAATTTAAGCTTAATATTAGACTATTAATGTTGAAACATATTTTAATGTGGCTCATTACAGCTACGGATACATGCGATTTATGATGAACCAAACAAACTATGCCTTTATGATGATGACATCATGAAGTCTGTACAAAATGGCTGACAACCTGAGGTTCCTGCACTAAGCCACTCAATTACATTTTTAACAATTAAATTTAGAAATCTAATCACAGTGACATGCTAGTTCATCTATGTTACTGTGTTGTGTAGTTTGGATGAACTTATTGAACCAATGATCGTATTATCTTCTAGTGGGTACAGTACAGAAGCAATTACAGTACCAGTGTACATTACTTTTGACTGCCACAGTACATGTTTTACAAAACGGACCAATATAGTCTCTATATAAGATAAAGCTGTTCTTTTGCAAATTATTTGCTCTAATGATAAAAAAATCCAATGGTGAGTTTAGCATTTGTTTATTAAACTGACTACTAACCAGGTTTACATTATCTATGCAGACACATTTTAATACTGGTTAACGTAATTTATAACTGGTCATCATGACATGTAAAAGCAGTTTTAGTACGATAGAGACACTATTCCTGCCAGGCATAGTAAATGTATTTATTAGTGCACTATTCGCTTGGTATTCATTAAATGTTAACTCCAGATGGTGTTATGAAGAAAATTTTTGTACATATTTTGTAATTTGTGTACAACACAAATTCCTATGCAGTGGCCTACAGAATGTCGAGAAAAGATTGTACTGTAGCAAACTATTTGGATTTGTGCTTGTGTGAACATGAGACGGCTGTGAATAGATGTTTATTCACCTCGGGTGGGTGGGCGTGTATGTTTGGTACTGGGTCTTAGACTTGCTTACAGTTGCAATGTTCACATTACATATATGCCAAAATAAAAACATTTTGTATGCATACATGTTTAACTAGTCACTAGTTAAATCTGTCTTATGAGATCCGATTCATTGTATATACATTTAAACACCAATGGATGAGGCATATCAGTTTGCCAAATCCCAAACAGTTTATCTTATAATTACATATAGACATAGGTGGTCTTGTCTTGGTGTTGCTGGAAAAATTTATTGCAGTAGTGGTGCCACCTATGTGCTGAAACTAACACACATTGATGGTACAGTCGACTACCGTATTACACCAGCTGAATTTGACCGATTTAGCAGTGATTTTGGATTTTCAGATCATTCAAAATATTACGTCATACACCACCTTTAGCATGTGTTGATTTGAACAACATAAACATACTAGACAACATATTTGGACTTTTGCAAACCTGTGAGACCTCCCTCAGCCTAAACAATACAACATTGTTACACATAATTCTCAGAACAACTGAACTGAATTAAGTACACGGACTGTCCTCATGTTGCACATTTTACACAGTGGTATATAACAGCCATATATATATATATATATATATATATATATATATATATATATACATACATATTAGCCCCCTCCCACCTAATACTGGTGGCCTGTGATGCCCATACTACCCCCAACCACCTAATGCTGGTGGCCTATCACCCCCCCCCCATACTAACCCCTTGCCACTCAGTACTGCATCTATAAAGCTTACAGTATCATATCTCTGACTTCACAGGCTACGACAGCCCCAAAGTCCTCATCCTCTCCAGAATGCTCATGTCATAAGCATCAGTTCATTGACGCAACGTGTGACACAGGGCGACTTATAACAAGGAAGCCAGGCACTTGTACAAACACACTTGTACAAACACACATGCACACACTCCCGTCACACACATATTTAACTGAGTGACTTCAAAAACAGATCTAAGTCTAACTGGGTAGTCCTTACAGCAAAGGTTCACTGTACATGTAATACACTATGCTTTATTATAGTATACATGCAACGTAGTATTTATGCTAGTGCTATAGTGCAGCTGACAATAAACCTTGTATATTGCAGCAAGACCAACAGTAAACTGTATATAGCAGCAAGACTGGAAATAGACCTTATATGTTGCAGCAAGACTGGAAATAGACTTTATATGTTGCAGCAAGACTGGAAATAGACCTTGTATATTGCAGCAAGACTGGAAATAGACCTTGTATATAGACCAGTGAGTTTAACATCGGTGATTTGCAAACTATTAGAAAGACTAATTAAAGATCTTGTTAAAAATAAATTGATAAACCCATCTCAACATGGGTTTTTAAAAGCGAGGTCATGCTTAACAAATATGTTATGTTTTTTGGAAGATGTCACAAAGTGGCTAGATGAGGGATCACCAGTAGATATAATCTACTTAGATTTTAAAAAAGCCTTTGACAAAGTGCCACACCAAAGACTACTACTTAAACTAAAGGCCCATAGCATAGGAAATGGAATGATCAACTGGATAGAAAAATGGCTTATTGATAGAAGACAAAGAGTAGTACACTACTGGGGAGGTTTCAAACTGGAAAGCGGTTTTGAGTGGAGTACCGCAGGGATCAGTACTGGGACCTATTTTATTCTTAATATATATCAATGATTTGGATGATGACATAACAAGCAAGGTGTTGAAGTTTGCCGGACGACACAAAAGTGTTTAGGAAAATTAAAAGTGATGCAGATAGACAGCATTTACAAGATGATCTTAATAAGTTGATAGAATGGTCTGAGAAGTGGCAAATGCTGTTTAATTTTGGAAAGTGTAAGTGCCTTCACACAGGACATGGGAATGAAGATGCACAATATACAATGGGTGATACTGTACTAAATACTACCTTAAAGGAAAAGGACTTAGGGTTAACTATTAGTGCTGACATGAAGGTATCAGAGCAGTGTGGAATTGCAGCAGCGAAGGGAAACCAAATTCTTGGATTAATTAGGCGAAATATAGTGTACAAAGAAAAAGAACTAATAATACCGCTGTATAAAACAATAGTTAGGCCTCACTTAGAATATTGTATACAAGCATGGAGGCCATATCGCAAGAAGGATATTGATATGCTAGAAAGAGTACAAAGGAGAGAAACCAAAATGATACAAAAACTCAGGAATATTAGTTATGAAATGCGTCTAAAAGAATGTGGTTTAACAACACTAGAAACCAGAAGATTGAGAGGAGATCAGATTGAGGTGTTTAAAATATTGAATGGATATGAAAATATTGACAGAAATATTTTTTTCACAGTCAAGGAAGAGAGAAGGACTAGAGGACATGGAGTTACATTAGCAAAGAAGCAGCGTAGACTAGATATTAGAAAATTTTCATTTTCACAAAGAACAGTAAACGAATGGAACAGATTATCAGCTGATTGTGTAGGTGCTAGTAGTGTTAATATATTTAAAAATAAAATCGACATATACCTAAGAAGGGCGGGGTATACTTAGATAGATAGGTTGGACTCTCGATAAGCCAAATGGCTTCCTAGTCCACCTGCCATCTAGAGTTGAATCTCTAGGTGGCAATCTTGTTAAATCTTGTTAAATATTGCAGCAAGACTGGAAATAGACCTTGTATATTGCAGCAAGACTGGAAATAGACCTTGTATATTGCAGCAAGACTGGAAATGGACCTTGTATATTGCAGCAAGACTGGAAATAGACCTTGTATATTGCAGCAAGACTGAAAATGGACCTTGTATATTGCAGCAAGTCTGGAAATGGACTTTGTATATTGCAGCAAGACTGAAAATGGACATTGTACATTGCAGCAAGACTGAAAATGGACCTTGTATATTGCAGCAAGACTGAAAATGGACATTGTATATTGCAGCAAGACTGGAAATAGATCTCGTATATATGGCTACAAGACTGGAAATAGACCTTGTATATTGCATCAAGACTGTAAATAGACCTTGTATATTGCAGCATGACTGGAAACAGACCTCGTACATTGGTAAGACTGGAAAATGGACATTGTATATTGCAGCAAGAATGACAACAGACCTTGTATATTGCAGCAAGAATGACAATAGACCTTGTATATTGCAGCAAGAATGACAACAGACCTTGTATAGTGCAGCAAGAATGACAATAGACCTTGTATATTGCAGCAAGAATGACAACAGACCTTGTATATAGCAGCAAGAATGACAACAGACCTTGTATATTGCAACAATAATGACAACAGACCTTGTATATTGCAGCAAGAATGACAACAGACCTTGTATATTGCAGCAAGAATGACAACAGACCTTGTATATTGCAGCAAGAATGACAACAGACCTTGTATATTGCAGCAAGAATGACAACAGACCTTGTATATTGCAGCAAGAATGACAACAGACCTTGTATATTGCAGCAAGAATGACAACAGACCTTGTATATTGCAGCAAGAATGACAACAGACCTTGTATATTGCAGCAAGAATGACAACAGACCTTGTATATTGCAGCAAGAATGACAACAGACCTTTTGTTATATTGCAGCAAGAATGACAATAGACCTTGTATATTGCAGCAAGAATGACAATAGACCTTGTATATTGCAGCAAGAATGACAACAGACCTTGTATATTGCAGCAAGAATTACAACAGACCTTTTATATTGCAACAAGAATGACAACAGACCTTGTATATTGCAGCAAGAATGACAACAGACCTTGTATATTGCAGCAAGAATGACAACAGACCTTGTATATTGCAGCAAGAATGACAACAGACCTTGTATATTGCAGCAAGAATGACAATAGACCTTTTATATTGCAACAAGAATGACAACAGACCTTGTATATTGCAGCAAGAATTACAACAGACCTTGTATAGTGCAAGAATGACAACAGACCTTGTATAGTGCAAGAATGACAGTAGACCTTGTATACTGCAGCAAGAATGACAACAGACCTTGTATAGTGCAGAAAGAATGACAACAGACCTTGTATAGTGCAAGAATGACAATAGACCTTGTATATTGCAGCAAGAATGACAATAGACCTTGTATAGTGCAAGAATGACAATAGACCTTGTATAGTGCAAGAATGACAATATACCTTGTATAGTGCAAGAATGACAATATACCTTGTATAGTGCAAGAATGACAACAGACCTTGTATAGTGCAAGAATGACAACAGACCTTGTATAGTGCAAGAATGACAATATACCTTGTATATTGCAGCAAGAATGACAACAGACCTTGTATAGTGCAGCAAGAATGACAACAGACCTTGTATATTGCAGCAAGAATGACAACAGACCTTGTATATTGCAGCAAGAATGACAATAGACCTTGTATATTGCAGCAAGAATGACAACAGACCTTGTATATTGCAGCAAGAATGACAACAGACCTTGTATATTGCAGCAAGAATGACAACAGACCTTGTATATTGCAGCAAGAATGACAACAGACCTTGTATATTGCAGCAAGAATGACAATAGACCTTGTATATTGCAGCAAGAATGACAACAGACCTTGTATATTGCAGCAAGAATTACAACAGACCTTTTATATTGCAGCAAGAATGACAACAGACCTTGTATATTGCAGCAAGAATGACAATAGACCTTTTATATTGCAACAAGAATGACAACAGACCTTGTATATTGCAGCAAGAATTACAACAGACCTTGTATAGTGCAAGAATGACAACAGACCTTGTATAGTGCAAGAATGACAGTAGACCTTGTATACTGCAGCAAGAATGACAACAGACCTTGTATAGTGCAGAAAGAATGACAACAGACCTTGTATAGTGCAAGAATGACAATAGACCTTGTATATTGCAGCAAGAATGACAATAGACCTTGTATAGTAGAGAAAAAGAAAGCAAGATGACAATAGACCTTGTATAGTGCAAGAATGACAATAGACCTTGTATAGTGCAGCAAGAATGACAACAGACCTTGTATATGTGAAAAAGCAAGGGAATGACAATATACCTTGTATATTGCAGCAAGAATGACAACAGACCTTGTATAGTGCAGCAAGAATGACAACAGACCTTGTATATTGCAGCAAGAATGACAACAGACCTTGTATATTGCAGCAAGAATGACAACAGACCTTGTATATTGCAGCAAGAATGACAACAGACCTTGTATAGTGCAGCAAGAATGACAACAGACCTTGTATATTGCAGCAAGAATGACAACAGACCTTGTATATTGCAGCAAGAATGACAACAGACCTTGTATATTGCAGCAAGAATGACAATAGACCTTTTATATTGCAGCAAGAATGACAACAGACCTTGTATAGTGCAGCAAGAATGACAATATACCTTGTATATTGCTGCAAGAATGACAACAGACCTTGTATATTGCAGCAAGAATGACAATAGACCTTGTATATTGCAGCAAGAATGACAATAGACCTTGTATATTGCAACAAGACTGTCAATAGACCTTGTATTTTGCAGCAAAAGGTGCAAACAATAAACCTTGTATATTGCAGCAAGACTGTTAATAGATCTTAGATACTGCAGCAAGAATGATAATATTACATCAGTATGGCAACATTTAGTGTTGACATAATTACAAAAATCCAATTAAAATATAATCGAGCGTATTTAATGCAAAACACTGTATTTACATATTAGATGCACAGTATACACAGTTCAACATTCCTAGTACGGTACACAGTTCAACATTCCTAGTACGGTACACAGTTCAACATTCCTAGTACGGTACACAGTTTAACATTCCTAGTACGGTACACAGTTCAACATTCCTAGTACAGTACACAGTTCAATGTTCCTAGTACGGTACACAGTTCAATGTTCTTAGTACGGTACACAGTTCAATGTTCCTGGTGCAGTACACCAGGTGACAACAATCAAGGGTCACTGGTCATTGTTTACTGTATATTACACAACCGACGCAGTAAACACCTATACAATGGAGTAAATGATAAGTCGCATGCACACACACTCACACACACCTATTCATTCCCATCATAATTATGTTCCTTGCTCTGCAGATTTAATTCATCAAATTTGAAAACAACCGAGTTCTGTCATCCACTACTTAACGAAACTGTCTGGGAGCGATTTGTGCAGAAACATAGTAAGATTGCTTTCTGATAATGACAATGTGACAACAGATCAAATTTGGCAGATGTGGTCACCAAACCATGACAGCAGGCACACCTGTGTCTGCTGTCATGGTTTGGTGACCACATCTGCCAAATTTGATGCTGTGACTCAACCATATCTGCACATGAAGGTCAGCATTCTATTCAAGTCATCAATGTACTGGTTAACAACCTTAGAAGACAGTAACTAAAACTATGCTTTGTCTAGTACGAGGTAAATGCTCCTTGTCTTTAAGTATCCATTGTGTTTCATTTACTCACCCTGCATTCATTTTACCAATATTATTAACAATCTGACAGACTATTCATACATCCAATATACATGTATCAGTGATTTATTGTGTAACACTGGACATGATGACGTCGTTCGATATCTTGTCGTTATTTAACCAAAACTGTGTTGGACATGATCTACTGCTACAGCAAGGTTCACAGAACCAATCTTGGATATAACTGACACAGAACAATCAGCAAAACAAGGCTCATAGTCATGTCAAAAAAGACATGTACATTTCTGATATCTCATGTATCAGCACCCTCTAATCTCATTTATGAGAAAGACATACGACTTCCTGTGAGTCTTCTTTCCACAACTATTGTTTAACCTGTTCTACCGTTCACAAAAGACGCATAGTGCCGTAGACAAAAAATATATTTTCACTGGAATTAATTAAACCTCAAATGTCAGGGTGTCTGTGAACTGAAACTGTAAACTGACACATTTACATCTGATGACTCTAGTAAAACATGATACATTCCACTCCCGGCCTGGACCCCTGGTGTTGTTTGGGTTGTCCCTGGAATCCGTGTAGCCACGACTGACCTCACGGTTATGTGAATGACCTTGCGACTTGTTACATGAAAGTCTTGCTGTCACAAGATAAGACAATTACAGACAGCTCATCCTATTGCGGTGAATCGTCATCATTGACGAAAAAGAGAGAATCGTTTTGGCATTTTGCCGTCTTTGCTCGCCAGGGCAGCTTGAATGCTCTCATAGGTGGGCAGCTGTGCAAGGTCACCGAGAGCAGCAACCGCCGGTGGTGACCTCAACATTCTTTGGGCGACCCTCTCAATGTCATCCTGGGTCACCTTGGCTGTGGACAAAACAACAGATTGTTACAAAGTCGTCATAAGTTTAAAACAGGAACCTGGAGAGAACTGACATGCAACATAGCTCATATTGCAACCGAGCATTTATCTACTATCTACAAATGATATTTGTATGCAAACTATCATATAAAATAACATTCATCCACTTGTGTTACTAGCAATGATAACTAGCTTCTTAATATTGCGCTCCTTATGTAAATTAACACCACTCGTAGGGCTCCAGATAAAATAATTTTAATAACGTTAAAAATCTAATAAATTAAGGATTTTACTTGTAACGTATGACCCAGTCATGCCAATTTCACACTGGGCCACTGTCATACCATGTCAGTATGCTGTGATAACACTCAACAAAGATGTACGAGTAAATATTTATACCACTTTTCAATGTATTCGTATTTAAATACATTTATATTAAAAAGTATTTGTAATCCCTCAATAATATTTGTATTTAAATATATTTCAATGTTTTTGACCCCATGTCTGGATGGGACAAACACAGAATGGTTGTGGATTTAGACAGGTTTACAGTTTGCACTTAATTAAACATAATAGACAGGGCTTTAGCAGCTAACCGCCCAGACCCAGTCAGGATTCTGGATGTTGGAAATATGACCAGTCATTCACACCATACTGACAATGACCAAAACACACAATAATAATTGCAGCGGTCTTTTTTAATACAATACCTAAACAAACTCAGTCTTGACTATGCACTTGTCACGTATCCCATCAGTAAGGTTCATTAGTATAAATAGGTTGGTCAATCTCGAAACCGATAAGCTGTATTCAAGTGGTCAACAGATTGGCTAAAATATAATCCAATTTTTTATTTAAGATTCAAGAGTTGTTACTGACCTATTTCATCGAAGTAGTGTGACGGAGGAAGTCGTTCACCAGTCGCCAGCACCTGTCGCCCAATGTCCTCAAAGACCACAGGCCGAGACTCGAGGTTCATCAATAACATCGACTGTAGTTGCGTCTTTGCCCGGTTCAGCTCCATCTACAGGAGATGACGTGAATTACAGTCAGAAGCGAGTGCCGGTGGGGTATTTTTACCAAAATAAATTTATGTATCCAGGTATAAAATTAATTTTACAGGAAGTTAAAATATACCATCGGTAAAACATAGTTACTGTAACAACATTTAAAAAAGAATAGTGATATAATTTTTTTTATTAATAAACATTTATAAATAAACATATTGTCTCAATTTGTGTATTCTATTTGTCTTTCTTGTCTGTTGCATAATTAAATGTACTATTCTATTTCGATACTACAGTCCATATGTTGTCTGCATCACTCTGCTTTGTCCTCCCATATCAGTGACAATCACAGGTGGAGAGTCCAACACAAGAACACAAATATGGCAAACTGTTCACCAATTTTCTCATCGTACAGAGACAGTAAGTTACATTATAAATGATATGTCACACAGACAGTAAACAGTACACACCTTATAATTATCTTCATACAGATAGAAATTTTGGGTATACATGGTAGTCAAATTTAACTGTAATTCAAACTAGCCCCAAATAACCAAAAGCTCCAACTTCCATGTACTAAGTGTTCACCAAACAAAACAAATCATCTAGAATTCTGCCAAATCTTGACAGGTTACCTGGGAGAGTTAACATACTGATGACAGATGTGCAGATCTGTGGATAAGCAGGTGGACATACAGACAAACAGAAGGACATACAGACAGACAGAAGGACATACAGACAGACAGGAGGACATACAGACAGACAGAAGGACATACAGACAGACAGGAGGACATACAGACAGACAAACCAACCTGTGACAATCCATACTGTGTGTTCACCAACTCTTTCACGATTACCTCCACCAGCTCTTTCAACTAAAAGGAAAAAATTACTTTATATGATTAAAATAGATAACATATACAAAGTCTGACGGTTTTATTTTAATGACCACATTATATAATACAAACTACGTCGATTCTTCTAATATAGTGTATATCTACCAACCATTTCAATGAATCAAGACTGACCTATTCATCACGTGACCTGTTGCCTAGCAACAAGGTCTGTGAAGCTACAAAAATGGATGCAGTTGTCAAAAATTCCACCTTATATATTCTGATGTATTTTTGTCTCCAAATAATATTATATAAAGCACAATATCCATTATTTCCAATGCGCTGTTCAATAAAAGGCAACTTCGCTACGCAATGTGTGTTACTAAAACCTGTAAAAATGAAGTTCAGATCAAATGTAGAACTATGTTTTGCTTGGCAACAAAAACACCAAATTGTTAAAACGAGAATTGCTCAACACTGATTTAGTCCACCCAGGTAATGTAACGCAAATATGTAAACTTTGTCAAGGAAGATATAACTCGTAATTATAATTGCACGTAAACAAAGACATACTGGGCTCATTAATAAAAACTGTCTGTTGCTGTTTACGGACACTGACATTGGGGAATTGGTTTTAGGATGAAATGGATAAATGAAAATGCCATTATTTTACCAGCCATTTGCCAGGCAAAGAAGATGATGTCAACATGATTGCAGGTAGTTAGTTATACCTCAGTGGGATGAGCGCTGGCATGGATGCAGAAGACGCCACTGTCAACGTAGGCGTGGTTGTACGCTGTCGCATTGTACATCCAGTGATACCTGAAACCATCCAACACCAGTCATACAGCACTCTAATCCTTTATGCACGATAAATATTTTGCCAGTCATTTTTGTGTGTTAATTCATACGCATATAAGCAAGTTGATGATACATTTTATGACCTGAAATAAGCTTCAAAATAACTGGCAATATCTACGATTTTTTAGCTCACCATTCACATTTTGTACCTGTCCACAATCTGATATTTTTACCTGTCCAAATGACAGATAGATGGGTCGATACAGAAAGCTATGCCACAATCAAAGTATTGATTTCACGACGTTTTCACATAAATGACCCTTCACATTGCAGCACCAAGGGCAATTTAACAATGATAAATACACAAGTATTCACATACAGAAACAATAGAAATATGGACTGTAAAAACAAAATGCTCAGCCGTCGCAAACATACCTGTTGAGCACGTTGAGATAGAGGCGAGTGTACATGCCCTTGCCAGGACCCCCAGCGGAGAATGACCCCCCGCCACCCATCAACATATTGAGGACACAGAAGGCAATGAAGTCAGGGTCGCGGTGGGAGCAACTCTCTAGACCCAGGACCACGTGGGCTAATTCAGGCATTGGTGTCGGACCAAGACTCACGTCTGATAGGTCCTTCTCAACCTGGCAACACAGAAGTGTCATGGTAACCACAGAATCACAGTGACAGGTCCTTCTCAACCTGGCAACACAGAAGTGTCATGGTAACCACAGAATCACAGTGACAGGTCCTTCTCAACCTGGCAACACAGAAGTGTCATGGTAACCACAGAATCATAGTGACTGGTCCTTCTCAACCTGGCAACACAGAAGTGTCATGGTAACCACAGAATCACAGTGACAGGTCCTTCTCAACCTGGCAACACAGAAGTGTCATGGTAACCACAGAATCACAGTGACAGGTCCTTCTCAACCTGGCAACACAGAAGTGTCATGGTAACAACAGAATCACAGTGACTGGTCCTTCTCAACCTGGCAACACAGAAGTGTCATGGTAACCACAGAATCACAGTGACAGATCCTTCTCAACCTGGCAACACAGAAGTGTCATGGTAACAACAGAATCACAGTGGCAGGTCCTTCTCAACCTGGCAACACAGAAGTGTCATGGTAACCACAGAATCACAGTGACAGGTCCTTCTCAACCTGGCAACACAGAAGTGTCATGGTAACCACAGAATCACAGTGACTGGTCCTTCTCAACCTGGCAACACAGAAGTGTCATGGTAACCACAGAATCATAGTGACTGGTCCTTCTCAACCTGGCAACACAGAAGTGTCATGGTAACCACAGAATCACAGTGACAGGTCCTTCTCAACCTGGCAACACAGAAGTGTCATGGTAACCACAGAATCACAGTGACAGGTCCTTCTCAACCTGGCAACACAGAAGTGTCATGGTAACCACAGAATCACAGTGACAGGTCCTTCTCAACCTGGCAACACAGAAGTGTCATGGTAACCACAGAATCACAGTGACTGGTCCTTCTCAACCTGGCAACACAGAAGTGTCATGGTAACCACAGAGTCATAGTGACTGGTCCTTCTCAACCTGGCAACACAGAAGTGTCATGGTAACCACAGAGTCATAGTGACTGGTCCTTCTCAACCTGGCAACACAGAAGTGTCATGGTAACCACAGAATCATAGTGACTGGTCCTTCTCAACCTGGCAACACAGAAGTGTCATGGTAACCACAGAATCACAGTGACAGGTCCTTCTCAACCTGGCAACATAGAAGTGTCATGGTAACCACAGAATCACAGTGACTGGTCCTTCTCAACCTGGCAACACAGAAGTGTCATGGTAACAACAGAATCACAGTGATAGGTCCTTTTCAACCTGGCAACACAGAAGTGTCATGGTAAACACAGAATCACAGTGATATGTCCTTCTCAACCTGGCAACACAGAAGTGTCATGGTAACCACAGAATCACAATGATAGGTCCTTCTCAACCTGGCAACACAGAAGTGTCATGGTAACAACAGAATCACAGTGACAGGTCCTTCTCAACCTGGCAACACAGAAGTGTCATGATAACCACAGAATCACAGTGGCAGGTCCTTTTCAACCGGGCTACACAGAAGTGTCATGGTAACAACAGAATCACAGTGACAGGTCCTTCTCAACCTGGCAACACAGAAGTGTCACGGTAACAACAGAATCACAGTGATAGGTCCTTTTCAACCTGGCAACACAGAAGTGTCATAGTAACGACAGAATCATAGTGACAGGTCCTTCTCAACCTGGCAATAGTAACGACAGAATCATAGTGACTGCAGTGTCAGGACGATAATGGCAATGAGTGTGTCATGGTAACAAGATTGTCATGGTAACAACAGCATCATAGCAACAATTCCGTGGTAATACCAATGTTGTAGTAACAACACCATGGTAACAATAACATCATAGTAACAACAGTATCAAAGCAAGAATGTGCAAAACATCACGGTAACCATTTCTTAGTTTAGCAGTGATCAGCAAATGCAGCTACACCTTGAAATAATGTCTGAAACAGTATTTATGCTACTTGTGAAAATATACAAAATTCAGCAAATTAAACAATGTGTTTAATAATTTCTCCCTCTGTGCAATGCCAAAAATGTAGACATATTTACTTCATGAATCGAAATCATTACACACTGCTGCAATTTAATTATTACCCATGTCCAAACTATCCCTTACCCCCTACATGCCTACCCCCTCTGTATTGCACCTACCTGCACAATGCCCCCCGTGTACTGGGCTAGAGACAGATCGAGCCCCTCCCGAGACTTGATGATCAGATTGGGATTCTCGTTCCAGATGGGTGTGTTCTGAACGAAGTATTCTCGCGCCAGATCGACCAGGGTGTCATGGTCCACCCCGACTCCTGCCAGCACCGTGCGTTCTGGCGTGTGGTAGTTACGCATGTAGGTGTACAGCATTGATTGGTCGATGAGAGGGAGGCTCATCTCCGGGCAGATTTTCGGCAAGCCGAGTGTGTTGCCACGGAAGGCGGCCTGAATTCATATATTTATTTTAGTGGTTATCGAACATTTTTAATTAACTTTTTATTTCCCAGAGCACTGAACTATCAAATTTGTATATCGTGCAGCAAAGAACTACTAATATCCTCTCATTTACACAAATACTTTTGCCACATCAATAACTTTTACATATTTGGTAATGTTTAAGATGGCTGCCAATTTTGTTCTGTACAATTAAACTGAAATGTTTTGTTTTAATGAATAATTCTTTAAAAATGCAACATACAAAAGATTGCAGTAGTAAAAAATATATTCAAATAAACAATAAAAAGGACGAGTTGGTGAAAGAATATAACATCACCACTAACAACAGCACGTATATTGTATGTGGCAGGACAACACAACCTAATGAAATACATGAAAGGACAGTGGAAGAGTTTCTTCAAATTCAGTCATCCTCACAAGCCAGGTGTCAGCACCGTCCCTGGCCGATCGTCTCTGCAAAGCTGGGGAATGCGCGGATTCGAATTACACAATTCTAGCAATTGTGTCAGCGCAAATACCTGTCCCAATTTGAAGATGGATATTGGATATATAACTGGTTGGGAATCCCAATATAATGACCCAATCACATCCTAAACATTGCATATAACACAAGCAGAGTGTGGCTGAAATCGCCAAAAATATTATATCACATGACAGGTCAGACGAGAAGCCGACCACACTGCTTGTAGGGGATTTCATAGGCTGACGATAAAAAGGAGTTTTTGAAAGAGATGTGCCAGGGGTAGAGAAGAGCTGGTACTGACGTAATTAGCCACAGCAACCTCTGGGGAGGTCGAGTCCAACTGTCATGACGCTGGATGACAACTCATCACCGTTGACACTTGTGGTACTGCTCAAGTTGACATCAAACTCTAAATTGTGGTCAAGCACCCCAGTTCATTTAAAATCAAACTAAGTGTCTTAGAACCTATTGTTTTGACATCCTTTGTAAAAACGGTTTGAAAACAGACGAAAAATAACTGTTGCAAAATGGCAATGACACAATGTGACATAGGTAAGGTGACACAAATGCTGATGGTTGACACTTACGGCGTGTATGAGTTCCACCAGCAGAGGCTCGGGGTCAGGTCTCATGTCAAGTGACTCAAGTTCAAAAGCTATGGCTGCCCGGCTGTCATCAAGCTGAAATAATAATACATTTATTCATATTACAATTAAATTAACCATTTCAGTACGACAGCCCACTACTGCGGCTGCATGGTGCATGACATTTGAATATGATCTCAACTATTCATGTCGTTTTTATGCACAATTATCTGTTATATGGAGGCACATGTTATATATATATATATATATATATATATATATTATATATATATTATATATATATTTTATATATATATATATATATATATTTATATCGCATTTAAAGCCTAAGATTTGCAATACCACTAATCATGGATTATCATCATGTTGAATTTGTTGTGCAATTGTTTTAACTGACAGCAAAAATATTTCATTGCAATAATGTGATGATGTTACTCATACCATTGATAACGATTTACCGAATAATAACTTACTTAGACTGATTGTTTTTTTAATAATATTAGTGATGTATTTTGTTAATTTCGAAATCTGTTTTTTGTGATTTTACCATTCACAAACTTGGATGAAACTACAAGATCAAAGGCTGTAAGTTAGCAACATTTCAGGACTGAATGTCTATCAATCAAACTCGAGCTGAAGACACTAAGCTCATACCTCTTCCTGTTTGATGAGAGGCTTCAGTGTGACATCAGATAGTATCTCTATCACCTCTCTCAGGCCCTTTGTTTCTGCCGACACTGCATAGATCAAAGTATCCCTGCAAACACATCGACATCAAGTTACTCATGCAGGGCTTCATATCAGTTTCTAAATTAATTTTCCAATTTTATAATATGCACTGATATCAATATAAGTGATGTGTTTTATCATATCTCTTGGTATGCTTGGCAAGGTGCATTTAATGGTTTTGGAGGCTTTTAAGATTTCAATAACATGCTGATTCGTGGTCACGTCCGACAACTAATAAACATCAGTGCAACTGACAAACATCAGTGCTGAGTTCTAATGTTAAGTTATAGGAAGACAACTGACATGTTTAAGATATGTCTACAGCTATTTTATGTTACATTAAATATGTAAATACAGAACGCTTTCTACCATAATGTACATTTCACCTCTGACACAATGGCATACATTTCATATACTCGATACAACAGGTACTTTTTTCACGTTCAAACAACAACAAAATTATTATATGAAGAACAACATTGCAGCAGCTGTATTGAGTTATTACTATTTCAGAATAATCACCAACATAAAATTTATTCAAATATACTAGAGTTAAATCAACATAACTATAAATCGGGAAACCATAGCCAATACTTGTGCATAGCAATAAGCAATTGATTTTATGATCACACTTTCACGATACAGTACCACGAGTCTAGCACACTGTCACTTTTAGGGCCATAACTTAGAAGTCAGTGACGGATGTATATTGATTGGTTGGATAAGAGCTTGGCTTGTCAACTGGTGACGTCCAGTACATAGCTTTATGTAGATTTGTTCCCGCCAAATGACAGGTAGAAATATCACTAGACAGGTGGTGGACTGGTAAGACAAATCAGGATTAAAACTTCCAAAATCACAGATATTGTCACTGATGAGGGTGTCATGCATGTGTTTGTACTTGATTTGAGGTCATAATCACACAGTTCAACTGGCTTGTATGAGAGGAGGTGCATGTGTCTACCAACAAATTTATGACTGAATTTTTTGTATCTTGCACAAAGGCCTTGGGACCATTTCACAAACATTTTAAAGAGCTCTGAAATCCGAATTTCCACTTTTGTAAATTGTTATCCTTAACAGTGATTTTGAATACCTGACGTGCCAGTGGAACATTGCCGCTGGTGTGTCATTGAAATAGCATCCTCAGTAATATGGCTAATGCCTATGAACATTTGCATTTTGAAAATACTTCATTAAATTAAAAATGGATTTTGTTTTATGATGAATGTTAAGGGTTCTTAATCTTAGTGTCATGGTCCATGGTCCTACCTGGAGCCCTGGCAGTCACAGATGCCCCCGTGTCGCTCCAACTGCTGCAGGATGGCATCCCGGTTGGGAAACCTCGGGGTGGACTGCAAGAGAAAACCACTGCAGGTCAACACAACTGGAACTATGGAATCTACTACAGATCATTTATTAGCACTACTTATTGCTACTTGCTAGAATACTGTATTTCTTGCTAGAATACTGCTTGTTTACAGTAATCCTGATAATATGATATATGCCGCTGTGATGCATAATTACTTCATAGTAGTTCATACTGCTCACTTCATGATCAATGTTTTTACTATAATTATAATCTACTGCCACTTAAGTCTCTACTTCCTATTTTTCCTATTTGGTAATAATTATAATTTATGTGTCGGTGTTATAAAAATGTGTTGACACCAACTCAATTGAGGAGAATACTTTATTGTTCAATTTTTTAAGTTAAAAAACTACACAAAATGGATGAACGCATTAATTATATTGATTCTAATATTAACAGAACTTTGTAACTGTTTTAATAAATGATCCACAAACAGTATTTATTGAAAGAAATTTGACGAAAACAAAACTTTGGTAAATTTAACCACATAATCATATGAGAACATAACCAACATGTCATACTTACAGAGAATGCCAACTTCTCAAGGAAATGTGTGATGCCACTGGGGTAGGCAGATTCATACCTGGACCCAGAGTCAATAAGAACTACAAACAAACGGTATGCACAGTTACACACTTGAAGTTAGTTATACAAATTAAACATACTGTGTAAGAAATTACGTATCCTCTAGACAGTTAAACATTTATGTTCATTAAAATACATTTCATTTATTTTCCTATTTAATATATACCAATACCGGTACTTTATAATGCCAGTTAAAAGAATACTGAATATATATATATATATTATATGGCCATGTCAAAAAGACATCCAAAAGAACATAATCTCACTTAAACAAATGCATTGGGATTATTAGCATAGTATAAATTCTTTTATAAAGATGCAATTATATAGTTTTTTGATGTTATCAAAAAAATACATTCTTGGTATTGTTCTTAATTGATAAACTGAGTTTACTTTGCATGCAAGATTGCAGAATGATGTCCAATAGTTCAGCTGTCATAAAATGTATAAATGGTATTCACAAAATGAACTGAAACGGCAAACTGTAGATAAAAAAACATAACACAGTTTGCCTTCTTGACTTACCCCCTACAGTACAAAATTGTCCGAATTTGTTTTGTGACGCGACACGTATACCAGTCTCCAAGGTTGTCACTTTTGTGTCATAGATGTCTTCCTTTGTTGTCGCATAATGGGGTGATGGTATCCATGGTACTGACTGAGAAAGAGGAACACTGCAGATGTCCCCATTCACGCCACTGCTCCCCGAGCAGTAACCACGACGACAGGACACTCTCTTCGCAGCTCTGCACAGCAAGATGGTCAGCAAATATGTGATTTTTGTCCACAAGAATTGTTTTCATTATTTTATGCTATGCAAATTTACGATGCTTATTATTTAAAAAAATCACTTTTAGATTGATCATGGTTTGAAAATTAATATATTATACAGTTTTATACTATACTTTTAATGTCCTAGGTCATGCGCACATATTTGTATTATTCTCAAACATTAATCAGCTAAATTCGGACAGCTAGTCTTTGTTGAATTGTTTTATTTTAATTGCTGGTGAATCATTGAAATATCATGATAAAACAAAATTGGATACTGCACGCAAAAGGTCACATGTAATTTCTAAACTAGCCACCAGGTGGTACCATTAGTGAGCTGAGCTAGTTGCTAGGTGAGTGCATTTTTTTGCTTGTGGAAAATGAAAACATGGTACATGTAGTTAATGCAATTTCGATGTCATATTTCTTTATCAAACCTGCCCAACAATTAACGAGATTTAAAAAAAAATACCTTCAGAGTTATGAAAATGTGGTAGTTGATACAATCTCTATATCTGTCATATGCCTTATGACTGAATGCCAAGAAATAACCTTGAATAATTTTAGAATTATTATTGATAGGATGCTATAATATTATAAATACACCTTGTTGTATGCACACAAGATTAATAAAAAAAATCTGCTAATAATAGACAATTATGGTTTATTCCAGTTTCCAAGTAACAATAATTTTATTTTAACTCTGAGGGAGACCCTCCCATTTCATCACTATTCCAAATTAGTCACCTATAGTACAGCCCTGAGATTTTACTGAATACTACATTAAATATGCAATTAGTCAGGTATATTGCTTACTAAGATTATGATTTCCTGCTAATTAAAAAATATTCAAACAAATGTTTAAGATGTTAAAATTATAATCTGGTGCATAAAAGGTGGCAGCTCTAACATATTACAAATCATAAAAATATATGATGGTAATAGAAACGTACTTCACATTTTACCTTTCTGCAAAGACATGTAATTATTTATAACATTATTAACCACAGGAAAGGTAATAAATGGGTGATTTAACAATCCACTGTATCTTACTATAGAATGAGATTATTGACAACTATTATGATCAATTTGCGAGATACCTTTCGGTACCTTAGAATGTTTTTTCATTGAATAAACTTGTAAACATAATTCTAAGCCTAAGGGCATGGTCCCAATTTTGATTTTAAATGGAAAATGGGGTCACACCCTTAGGCTGTCTATGGCAGCCGTGTCTGATGGGATAACAGCTTTGAACCCAAACATACTGGTGGAATGCCCTCCCAGGGAATGTGTTGGTACTTGGTAGGTCCAACCATCCAAGCCTTTAGGATAGCGGTAGCTTCACACTTAAGTCGTTGCTTGTGTTTTACTTGCACCTCATTGATACTTTCTTGCACCTTTTACATGTACTTTCTCTAGCACCTTTACAGTTGGCATAGCACAATTGTATATACAGTAATTATACACACTCAGCATCACAATCCAGACTTATGGACTATGGTGGTTAAACATATAGACAAACATAAAAAGGTGTTATGAAATTCATGTATAGTATTGCATCAGGACAGCCTCATGTTTAGCAGAGTATGCTTGCAGAATCTTCATCGAACTCCAAATTAAGGTTTACATAAGTTATATTTCAAGAAAATCGTAGCTGACCATGTACTACACATCTACGTCGATCCTGCCTTATACCTAGGATAACATTTTGTTTGACATAGCGAATCACCGCAGGACGTAATTACGCATAGGGTTGGTGGGCGATAATGGCGGGGTTTAATGGGTTTGTCACTGGCAACCTCGAAGCCAAGGCAATCATGCGTAAGTCGACTAGGCAGAAAATTGTGATCACGATTCGCAGTAAATTATATTTAAAAGAAACATGCCGCAATTCAGTAAAGATACGCAAATAAAACAAAGTGCATTATCTTGCAACACCAGTTATATCGCGTATAACTAACCTGTGTCCAGTTTTATAACCGGTTCTGGCAAGCACGTTGAAAACACGAGCAGCCATTGTAAAATTAAGGAAGGCGCGCCATCTAGCGACCACCTTGTAATTATTATATCATGGGAGCCATCAACATTTTTTTCATAAATGTAATTTTCAGGAAAGTTGTGTGGGCTGAACCGTATCTTTAAAAGCGTGTTGTGTACTATTTTTTACAATGGCGTCACCCCCAAAAGGAAAACTTTCCCTTACCATCCCTTACCATGTATCCATTACCATTCATTACCATGTCTTATATATCATCCATTACCATCCCTTTTTCATCCATTACCATCACTTACCATCCATTACCATCCAATAACACCCCTTACCATTCCGCATCCGTAGCGTACAATTTCTACCACACCACTGACATGGGGATTAGGAGCAGTAAATAGTAAACACATAATTGTAAACAGCTCAAAATCACACACACGCGCGCGCACGCGCGCGCACGCGGGCACGCGCTCGCACGCACGCACGCACGCACGCACGCACGCACGCACGCACACACACACACATATGGTTGTATAATAATAGTAAGAATAGACCCACAACAACTGCGTAATTAGATTATCTTCAGCATATCCAGATCCAAACATGTCCACATATCGTGTGTGTGTGTGTGTGTGTGTGTGTGTGTGTGTGTGTGTGTGTGTGTGTGTGTGTGTAGTGTGTGTGTGTGTGTGTGTGTGTGTGTGTGTGTGTGTGTGTGTGTGTGTGTGTGTGTGTGTGTGTGTGTGTGTGTGTGTGTGTGTGTGTGTGTGTGTGTGTGTGTGTGTGTGTGTGTGTGTGTGTGTGTGTGTGTGTGTGTGTGTGTGTGTGTGTGTGTGTGTGTGTGTGTGTGTGTGTGTGTGTGTGTGTGTGTGTGTGTGTGTGTGTGTGTGTGTGTGTGTGTGTGTGTGTGTGTGTGTGTGTGTGTGTGTGTGTGTGTGTGTGTGTGTGTGTGTGTGTGTCTGTGTCTGTGTCTGTGTGTGTGTCGTGCGTGCGTGCGTGCGTGCGTGTGTGTGCAGTACTTAGGTCTACCGTGTGTGTGTGTGTATGTGTGTCTGTGTGCGTGTGTGCGTACGTGCGTACGTGCGTACGTGCGTGCGTGCGTGCGTGCGTGCGTGCGTAAGTGTGACGGCAGTACTTAAGTCTACCGGTTTACTTTTAGCATCCGCAATAGAATGCTATTTTATCAACACAGATAAAATAGCATTCTATTTTATCCATGTGGAGGCTGGACACATTTCAGTTAATGTTGCCTCTTGCTCCTCCAAACCTCAGCAAGAGTCTACTCTGGTAGTCTGTGAGACCAAGTGGAGGATCTTCTCTACTTGACAGATTAAGCTTATTAGTTTAATTGGTTTAATTATTCCCATACTAAAGAAATCTACACTTAACCCAAACATTGCACAGAATTATCGGCCAATTACTCTAAGCTCTATACATACTAAGATGGTAGAAGCACTGATCTTACCAGATACTGATTTATTTGAGAATCAGTTCGGATTTCGCGAGAACCGGGGTACAGCATTTGCATGCAACTTATTAAATGATATTACCCTGATACATCTTTTTTTAAATCACAAAACAGCCTTGTGTTCGTACCCACCCATGATGCAGAAACATGTTTTCATTCTATATGTCACATGTCACTGTTTCTAAAATTAATTCATGTTTTACCTATACATGAGTGGTTACCATTGTATAACTGGTATAATTAGCTGAATGCTGTAGTCTAATGGAATGGCTCGTACAGTAAATTGTTTTGTGTAACACGTGCTACACGACAAGAAAACGTTCTCTCGCCGTATCTGTTGAACATTTTTATTCATCAACTTTTACTAGACTTGAATAACTGTGATGTAGGCATAGCTTTATGTAGAGACCCGTCCACCCATTATTTTGACGGGTAAAAACGAATATGATGGACGGATAGAAATATGGTGGACAGGTAAATAAATGAAGGAGCAAAAAAAGGTCTTCAAAAACCATATATATTGTTAGTTAGGTGATACACTGTACAATTCGATGGCTTATGCCAACGATATTACCTTATTCTCAACAAATGTTCAAGATCTACAGAAGCTAATTGATGTATTGCAAATAGCAAAAGGTGGAGATTCAAATTTGGGGTTGAAAAATAGAAATGCATGATTGTTGGAAAGTGTTCATTATACCAAGACCCAAAGTAGAGGCTTGGTGACAAATGTCTATGTAATGAAGATGATCGCTTAATATACTTGGTAATGTCTTTAATCGTAGTTATAATAATGCCAGCCATGTCACCAACAGACTAATAAAATGCAGACCATCATTTTATGGGTTTGGTAATGCCTATATGTTATACCCAGGAGCCACTCCTGATGTTCAAGCGTATCTTTATATGTGTATATGTCAACCAACGTTAACATACGGTTTAGAATGCATGAGCAGCATCGCCATCCAAAGGGGTCGACTTGAATCTGTACAGGGTAGATTAATTAAACAAAATCTTGGATTAAGTAAACTATCACACAACACAGCCTTACTTAAAGCACTAAATGCTGAAAAGATCAAAAATATTGTAAATAGAAATGTGTTACCCTTGTATAATATAATATTTAAAGTTGAAAGTCCAACGCGTCGACTGATGCAGCACTTCTTGTCTCATTATATTTTATGGTAAAACGTACCTGGAACCCTGCTGGACTAAACGAGCCTTTAATTCTCAACATGTACCCAAAACTAGTGTGACAAACAGTGATGGTCTTGTTGACTCGATTAGACACCTTTTATTTACTGATAATTTTACCAAGCCATATTCACACGAACATCTTTTAGTTCATCTGTTAACCACTGCATTCTAATATATTACGCGTCTCTTTATTTTAACTGATATACACAATATACACTGAGTTTTATATATTACATCATGCAACTGTATGTATTGTTACTATTTATCTTATTTTATCAGGTTTTTATTCTTCACCGTGAGACTTTTATATGTGAATGTACGTATGAATATGTATGTAATGTTTCTTCTCCGGCAACAGAGGATGAATAAATTAATAATAATAATAATAAGCCACTATCGGCTACTGAGAGTGCAGTCTTGAATATATCAACTTCAATCAAACTATTTAGTTTACGCCAAATATGCTATTATTATGATGAGAAGTATCTATGCCTGAGGAGATCCTATTCGGACTTTTAACATACATTCCCTAAGACATTCACCAGCAAATTATCTCAAGAGACTGATTGATAAAATCAACACAGCAGCACACAATAGCCTGTGTATGGCACAAAACCGTCAGAAGAGACATTATGATATCCGAGCTCCAGTTCGCAAAAGAAAATTTGATGTGGGTGACCTAGTGTATATCCGTGATTCTGGTACAATCTTGAAGCATAGTAAGAAATTACTCTTGTCAATTTCACCCCAGCCTTTGCATACCGTGGGTGAGTCGGCAATAGTCGCCCACTGTCACCTACACATGTTAGACGAGGGAAGTGAGAGCGAGGACTGTCCCGTTCAATTTCATGACACAGCCCGTCCCAGCATGGGAAAGAACCTTCTGCCTCTGGCGAGGTGACAGTGGGTAAATCTTATGGCTGTGGTTGACAATCGCGTCTTCCCGTGTGACCTATCATAAAGGGTGTAACCATCAATCATCAGATGGTGGCTATCAAGACCACATAAGGTGTGCATCCTCAGCTGTCCAATCACTCACAAAAATGAGGCCTGGGACATGGTGCAGACAAGTCCAATTTATTCAGACAAGTGTTGTGTTAGCAAGAGCTGGAGAAACCGCTGATTCTCCACTTGTGTGGGAACGCACTTGTCCATTTCTCCAATTTGATGTCCTAAGCACAGGCCATGCTAAACAAACTCACCCACCAATGCCAGGTGGTCCATGTGCACTGTTACACAGGCCTACTGCGGGCTACAGGCAGTGGCAGAGACAATACTCTAACAGTGTGTTGGCAAAACCCAACAAGTCAGTGTCTGCACCAGACTTCAGCGAGCTGCCACGCCAAAAGATCTGTACTGTTAACTGTGATCTGGACTACTGGAACTCTGGATGATAAGATCAATATTGTGGCAACAGACATCTCTCATCTAAACAAAAAACTGACATGGTCAGGGACAATTTTCACGAGAAAAGTCAAAGGACAAACAATTTGGTCATAAGAGGGCTACCAGAGTCTGATGAGACAGAAGACAATAGTCTTGCAGAGTGTTCAAAGTATACCAATAACTGTATTGACTGATCTGAAACAATATGGAATATAAACACATGATATATAAATATATATATATATATATATACATACAAATCATGTTAGAAAATCATAAATAAGCAGGAAAGAAGCGAACTGCTTATGATTCCTTTTTACAATTACCAACAAAACATGATGCGAGCATACATGAGTTAATCAAATAAATGTCATATGAAACATGATAATAAGTTTTCAGAGACAGGTACCCCACTGTTGTCACCACAAGGCCACCACCTTGGGGACCCCTACAGGCGGTGCACCAAGCATGTTACTGGTAATCTGCCAAGTTGGGTAGTGCTCCATGAGGCCACCCTCAATGTGCAAGCATTTCAAAAGTATGACTCTGTGGGAGCCGGGCATCAGCCTGCTTATGCTCCTGGTTGAGAGCTGGGCCCGAGGTTATAAAACCGTACTTGGTGCTCATGCTCAACTCCGTGCTCACCTCAGATCTCATGCTCAGCAGAGAATCCATGCTCACGGTGGTTATAAAATGTCTTGAGTACGTACTCAACTGAGCATGCCGCTTTGTGCATATCCTCAATGGCGTGCTAATGAAGGAGTTCGTTTGATGAAGTGACGCTGTTTTTTTCATAAATATCCGCAGCATCAATGGAACTCTTTAATCGATGAAGGTAAGAATCCATGTAAACAAATGCAGTGTCGTCTGCTAGCGGGAACAGTGTGCATCCTGGTGAAATGGATCCATCAAGTGATGACTGCTCTGATGTTGAACAGGCTGTCCCCACTGAGTGTGTTGACAGACACTCTGACTCAGGTCTCAGTGACAGTGATGATGATGTGACATCTCAGGCATGTCAAAGTGGGTGTCTTCTTTACTGATATAGATGTGGACTGCTGTGTGACAGTTGCATTCATGGACAGGTGGCATCCTGATATTGTGGTTAAGGTGTTATATGCCCAGAGAGCACTGGTGAATGTCATGCACCCAGTTCAGGACATCCACTCTAGGAAAGCGTCATTGGTGCCAGTTGTTTGGTGACTATGCTGATGTGTTCATGAGCAATGTGACAAGTTACTTCAGGGCCGACTTTGATTAAGCTACATGAGTAACCCGAGTACCAATCGAACAGCTGAGATCATTCAATCACGTGACCATTTTGGACCTAGATTAGCAAGGTGAATCTTCAAGGCCGCTACACGAGGCAATCGCAGTTTGTACAGGATTCACTCGAGCAAATGACGTCAGAGCATGGTCAGAGCATTGGCAGCGAGGAAAGGAGAAAGGTAGCAGTGCAGAACCATTTTAAAATATGTTTACTACAGAGAACGCATGGTACATGAACATTTTATTAATTGTTAAAGTTGTGTCGCTGAAATAACTTTAAATGAACCGACAGCAGCGCATGGGGAAGGAGGAGGTGAGCTAGGAGAAATATGCATTGTTAGATGTTCTTTTATCCCATATGGAGATACAGTTAACACAGTCATACATCTTAGGCCTCAATATAGTGTTAATTATTTCAAATTAATGCATCATTAAATTTATGAAAATTGATAAATAATTCTTACTATTTTCAGACAAAGAATTGCTGGAGGCTATACATAACGAATTGTTAGCCATTGAAGTATTGATCTTCAAACTACTCAACTAGTGCGACAAATAAGGTGTCACAGAAAGGAAAGATCGGGTCATCTGATTCTGTTGAGTGACACATAATACAACTGATTTCATTATGATTACTTTAGCATGTGAACCTGAAAACAAATATGTGTAAAATTTAAATATTTATCTTGTATTATTTGTACATTATATAAAACGACATGCTTTTATGCAATTTCTTTAACTGAGACATTACTTATGCATGTATATTATTATAGCATAGAACATAGCACGCCATTATGACATAAATAAGCATAATGTTTTGTATTAGTAGGAGCACTGTACAGTTGTAAATTGATTCCTGCATGATACACATTCTTCATAACATCCACATTTTACAAATAATATATAATCGTTCTTACCTGCAAAGTCTTTCCCACAGCTTCCGTTTGACATCATCTTTGGGAAACCTATACAGCGAACACTTATTGACGCTGCTGTGATGATTGCAGCCGAAAACATAACAGAATTCCATCTCATCTCATCTCACAACTGCCCCCAACTGTCCCCAACCTCGTTTTCGCGCCAGAGACTTGCAGGCCCTATTGTGTTTACTTTGACAGTTGCCCTGGTACTACCCAGAGTGTCAGCTTTGACACCTACTCCATTGTTATTGTCCTCACTAGTGGACCTGCTGTGGGTTGGATTAACACCTCTGTGTCTTGCCTGGTCAAACTCCCAAAATTTGGTGTGTAACTACATAACACATGTCCCAGTAGTACTCTGAGTAATCACTATGACATCTACTCCACTACAATTGTCCTGACTGGTGGACAGACTTGGAGTTGGTCTGCATTGTGTTTTGGTTGGACGATACCCAAAAGGATGGTGGTGGACCCATGGTCAACAGGGTTCGCTGTATTTAGTTTCATAGTGATTTATCTATTCCATCACCCTTTCTGTTGGAAAGGGTATGAAATCACAATGAGGACTGGGGCTTTGGCTGGTGACTACCACAATGAAATGAGGGGGGATCACCAGGAGTTGTGAAAAAGAAGTGGCTGGTACAAACATTGCGAGCACTAGTAATAGTTGCATGTGCAACAGGATGTGTGCTCTGATGTAAACATTATCATTGTGAATGAGGTACTAAGCCTTGTCTGCTACAAGAACTACTTAACTGGCACTATAATGCAGTGAAGCTCCGTCTTCTACAATGATGTGTCTGTTGAGAGTGGGAGAGCACTATTGTTTGAACATTGTGTCTATTGAGAGTGTAAAAACACTACTGTTTGATTGTTGTGTCTATTGAGAGTGTAAAAGCGCAACTGTTTGATCATTGTGTCTATTGAGAGTGTAAAAGCACTACTGTTTGATCGTTGTCTGTTGAGAGTGTAAAAGCGCAACTGTTTGATCGTTGTGTCTATTGAGAGTGGGAAAGCACTACTATTTGATCGTTGTGTCTGTTGATAAAAGCACAACTGTTTGATCGTTGTGTCTATTGAGAGTGTAAAAGCACTACTATTTGATTGTTGTGTCTGTTGATAAAAGCACAACTGTTTGATCAATGTGTAGATAAAAGCCATGTTCTCGTCTTCTTGAAGATGGTCAGCAGGACACTTTAGTTGCCCTCATTTGTTCACAACAACCAGGGTTGGCATTGGGCATATAACATCTTCAATGGGCTGCTAGGAACAGTCTTTATCTCATGGCCAATCGTGGTCAGGTAATTCAGGTGAACCTCGACAACTGACAGTGTCATCCACATTTGATGACGGCATGGCAAGCTGTGTCTACACTTGACAGTGTCATCCACATTTGATGAAGGTATAGCAAGCTGTGTCTGCACCTGACAGTGTCATCTACATTTGACGACAGCATGGCATGCTGTGTCTGCACTTGACAGTGTCATCCACATTTGATGTAGGTACAGCAAGCTGTTTCTTCACTTGACAGTGTCATCCACATTTGATGACGGCATGGCAAGCTGTGTCTACACTTGACAGTGTCATCCACATTTGATGAAGGTATAGCAAGCTGTGTCTGCACTTGACAGTGTCATCTACATTTGACGACGGCACGGCACGCTGTGTCTGCACTTGACAGTGTCATCCACATTTGTTGACGGCACGGCAAGCTGTGTCTGCACTTGACAGTGTCATCCACATTTGTTGACGGCACGGCAAGCTGTGTCTGCACTTGACAGTGTCATCTACATTTGATGACGGCATGGCAAGCTGTGTCTGCACTTGACAGGGTCATCCACATTTGATGAAGGTACAGCAAGCTGTGTCTGCACTTGACAATGTCATCCACATTTGATGAAGGTACAGCTAGCTGTTTCTACACTTGACAGTGTCATCCACATTTGATGACGGCATGGCAAGCTGTGTCTGCACTTGACAGGGTCATCCACATTTGATGAAGGTACAGCAAGCTGTGTCTGCACTTGACAATGTCATCCACATTTGATGAAGGTACAGCAAGCTGTGTCTGCACTTGACAATGTCATCCACATTTGATGAAGGTACAGCTAGCTGTTTCTACACTTGACAGTGTCATCCACATTTGATGCCGGCACGGCAAGCTGTGTCTGAACTTGACAGTTTTATCCACTGCACTCCACTGCCACCAATATAATTAGCGTACCCATTAAACAATTCACTGAGTAGTATTGTGTATGACTACGTCTACTTCCAAAACCACTGAACTTGCCAGTAAACTGTGGTACTGAGACTTGTTAATCAGTGGAGCCCCCTGGTGTACGAGGATGTCTAGTATTTCCAACTGAAATACTTTTTTATTAAATGCTTTAGTGAATAATAGCCACTTTAGGCATGGACAGATCATACACATGTACAGATAAATATTTAAATTTTACACATATTTGTTTTCAGGTTCACATGCTAAAGTAATCATAATGAAATCAGTTGTATTATGTGTCACTCAACAGAATCAGATGACAATATCTTTTCTTTCTGTGACACCTTATTTGTCGCACTAGTTGATTAGTTTGAAGACTCAAGACTTCAATGGCTAACAATTTTGAGGCATAAGATGTATGACTGTGTTAACTGTATCTCCATATGGGATAAAAGAACATCTAACAGTGCGTATTTCTCCTAGCTCACCTCCTCCTTCCCCATGCGCTGCTGTCGGTTCATTTAACGTTACTTCAGCGACACAACTTTAACAATTAATAAAATGTTCATGTACCATGCGTTCTCTGTAGTAAACATATTTAAAAATGGTTCTGCACTGCTACCTTTCTCCTTTCCTCGCTGCCAATGCTCTGACCATGATCACAAAATGGTCACGTGATTGAATGATCTCAGCTGTTCGATTGGTACTCGGGTTACTCATGTAGCTTAATCAAAGTCGGCCCTGAAGTAACTTGTCACATTGCTCATGAACACATCAGTATAGTCACCAAACAACTGGCACCAATGACGCTTTCCAAGAGTGGATGTCCTGAACTGGGTGCATGACATTCACCAGTGCTCTCTGGGCATATAACACCTTAACCACAATATCAGGAGGCCACCTGTCCATGAATGCAACTGTCACACAACAGTCCATGCCTATATCAGTCAAGAAGACACCCACTTTGACATGCCTGAGATGTCACATCATCATCACTGTCACTGAGACCTGAGTCAGAGTGTCTGTCAACACACTCAGTGGGGACAGCCTGTTCAACATCAGGGCAGTCATCACTTGATGCATCCATTTCACCAGGATGCACACTGTTCCCGCTAGCAGACGACACTGCATTTGTTTACATGGATTATTACCTTCATCTATGAAAGAGTTCCATTTCTGTTGCGTCTAGTTATGAAAAAACAGCGTCCCTTCATCAAACGAGCTCCTTCATTAGCACGCCATTGAGGATATGCTCAAGGTGGCATGCTCAGTTGAGTACATACTCAAGACATTTTATAACCACCGTGAGCATGGATTCTCTGCTGAGCATGAGATGTGAGTCTGAGCACGGAGTTGAGCATGAGCACCAAGTACGGTTTTATAACCTCGGGCCCAGCTCTCAACCGGGAGCATAAGCGGGCTGATGCCCGGCTCCCAGAGAGTCACACTTTGTGAAATGCTTGCACATTGAGGGTGGCCTCACGGAGCACTACCCAACTTGGCAGATTGGCAGTAACATGCTTGGTGCACCGCCTTGTAGGGGTCCCCAAGGTGGTGGCCTTGTGGTGACAACAGTGGGGTATCTGTCTCTGAAAACTTATTATCATGTTTCATATGACAATTATTTGATTAACTGAGGTATGCTCGCATCATGTTTTGTTGGTAATTGTAAAAAGGAATCATAAGCAGTTCGCTTCTTTCCTGCTTATTTATGATTTTCTAACATGATTTGTATGTATATATATATATTTATATATCATGTGTTTATATTCCATATTGTTTCAGATCAGTCAATACAGTTATTGGTATACTTTGAACGCTCTGCAAGACTTTTGTCTTCTGTCTCATCAGACTCTGGTAGCCCTCTTATGACCAAATTGTTTGTCCATTGACTTTTTTCGTGAGAAACGTCCATGACCGTGTCAGTTTTTTGTTTAGATGAGATATGTCTGTTTCCACAATATTGATCTTATCATCCAGAGTTCCAGTAGTCACAGATCACAGTTAACAGTACAGATCTATTTGGCATGTCAGCTCGCTGAAGTCTGGTGCAGACACTGACTTGTTGGTTCTGCCGAACACACTGTTAGAGTATTGTCTCTGCCACTGCCTGTAGTCTGCAGTAGTGCCTGTATAACAGTGCACATGGACCACCTGGCATTGGTGGGTGAGTTTGTTGAGCATGGCCTGTGCTTAGGACATCAAATTGGAGAAATGGACAAGTGCGTTCCCACACAAGTGGAGAATCAGCGGTTTCTCCAGCTCTTGCTAACACAACACTTGTCTGAATAAATTGGACTTGTCTGCACCATGTCCCAGGCCTCATTTTTGTGAGTGATTGGCCAGCTGAGGGTGCACACCTTATGTGGTCTTGATAGCCACCATCTGATGACTGACGGTTACACCCTTTATGATAGGTCACACGGGAAGACGCGATTGTCCACCACAGCCATAAGATTTACCACACTGTCACCTCGCCAGAGGCAGAAGGTTCTTTCCCATGTTGGGACGGGCTGTGTCATGAAATTGAACGGGACAGTCCTCGCTCTCACTTCCCTCGTCTAACATTTGTAGGTGACAGTGGGCGGCTGTCGCCGACTCACTCACGGTATGTAAAGGCTGGGGTGAAATTGACGAGAGTAATTTCTTACTTTACTCCAAGATTGTACCAGAATCACGGATATACACTAGGTCACCCACATCAAATGTTGTTTTGCGAACTGGAGCTCGGATATCATAATGTCTCTTCTGACGGTTTTGTGCCATACACAGGCTATTATGTGCTGCTGTGTTGATTTTATCTATCAGTCTCTTGAGATAATTTGCTGGTGGATGTCTTAGGGAATGTATGTTAAAAGTCCGAATAGGATCTCCTCAGGCATAGATACTTCTCATCATAATAATAGCATATTTGGCGTAAACCCAATACTTTGATTGAAGTTGATATATTCAAGACTGCACTCTCAGTAACCATAACCATAATATTTATTGACCCCAAGTAGGTATATAGTTTGTTGAAAGTACATCAATTTCGTTAGTACATTTATACAAGCATACATACACACATATTATATCAAGTTCACATACTATTATAAGTCTATACGTTAAGGGTTACAATACATACAAATGTGTGCACTTATAGTAATTCCTTATTGTACCAAAATAAAAACCCACAATCATATAACATTTACAAACTGGGGTCGGTAGCTCCTATTAAGACAATAATGTCGCTGTCATAGGAGCCACCATAATTTCATGGAATAAAGTAGTATGGTCCTTAGTATATAAGATATCTAACTCAAATGTTTATTTGGAAATGTTAGCTTTTAGTAAGAAAATGTGACGTGGTATGGAGATGGGCTAATGAACATTAACATATATTGTATTTATTAATTTTGTTGACATATATAACAATGTGATAGAGTACATATATCACTGTAGTTGTTTAGCAAACATGTTTTTATATAAATGATCAAGCCATGCAAGCTGTGTGTATACATTTTTTTTATTGCATCAGGAATCTCATTTATAGTATGTGGGAGGCTGAGTATTATAATTGTGTATATTAATACTTGGTATAATTTGCCAGTTTAGTAAATACGAAGGTAATTGTTTATGAATATATTTAAAATAAAATTTTAATTCTTGTAACTTTAACACATCTTCTATTTTCCGTAGTTTAAGATTTTTAAAAAGTGGTTCTGTATGTGAATTATATGTATTTAAGGTTATTATTCGCATAACCTTTTTTGGATGCTTGTAATTCTATTTCTTTGATATCCCCAAATCATAATACAATAATTTATATGTGATAATATTAAGGTGTTATATAATAACACTTTTATGTCTAATGGTAATACATATTTTAATTGGTTTTAATATGCCAATTGTTTTTGAACACTTATTTGATATTTTCTCTGTGTGTTTTCTTCAATTTAGATTAGTGTCTAAAGTCAATCCTAGAAAATTAAATTCATCTACTCTTTCAATATATGCATCATCTATTTTAAGTGTAAGTGCTTGTATACGTTTATTAGGCATATGGAAAACCATATATTTAGTTTTGCTTTTATTTAATAATAATTTATTAATATTTAGCCATTCATTAATTTTACAGAGTTCTTCATTTATTATGGTTTCTGTACTTTTATTATCGAGTGTCGTTTCGCGCAGAGAATTTAAAGAGGTAGATAATGTAGTGTCATCGGCATACATAACACAATTTAATAATTGACTAGCTTGTGAAAAATCGTTTAAATAAATAATAAACAATAGTGGTCCTAAGACAGAACCTTGTGGGACACCGATTGTTATAGGTAAGATATCTGAGTTTATTTGTTCAATTTCAGTAAATTGTTTTCTATTTTGTAAGTAACTTTTGAACAAATGCAAGGCTGAGCCATTAAGGCCATAGTATGCTAATTTGTTTTGTAAAATGTTATGGTCAATAGTGTCAAATGCCTTTGGTAGGTCAAGAAATACATTAATTGGTATATCATTTTTATCCATTTTAGTCACAATTCTATCAATTAGTTCAATCGCAGCGTATTCTGTTGAATATTTAGCTCTAAAACCATACTGATTAACATTTAGAAACTTCTTTTCGTTGAAATATGAATATAATTGTATAAAAATTAGTTTTTCTAATACTTTAGAAATGGTAGGAAGAAGAGAGATTGGTCTATAGTTTTCAAATAAGGATGGATCATCTTTCTTAAATATAGGAATAACTTTTGCAATTTTCAGTTTATCAGGGAATACACCAGAGTATAAAACTTGGTTTATTAACAGTGTTAATGATTTTAAGATTACAGGTTCAATTACTTTGACTAGTTTTGTTGAGATACCATCAAATCCACAGCTGATTTTGTGGGATTGTTTATAGTTTTCCTCACAGTTTCTTCATCAATATGGTCAAAAGTAAATGTAGAAGTTACATTTTTATTTAAATAATAACTGTATTTTTTGCTACCTTTGAATTTAATCCCTTGTGTAATGGATTGTCCTATATTTGTAAAATAATTATTACATTTATTTGCAATATCCTTTTTATCAGTTATTTTGGTATCATTGTCTAAAAAAAAATGGGTTTTTTGTGTTTGCTTGCTTTTTTGAAATAAATTCATTAATAACTTTCCAGGTATTTTTTTATATAGTTTTTGAATCGATAAAATCTGTTTTCAAAATACCCTTTTTTGACTGCATGTGTTAATATTGTATTATATGTTTTTAGGTTTATGTTAATAATTTCATAGTTAGAAGAATTTGGATGTGTCAATTTTAGTTGTTTATACAATTTGTCTCGATATTGTATTGATCTTAGTATTCCTTGTGTAATCCACATAGATTTTTTATGTTTATACTTATTAAATTTACCATCTTAGTTGGCATATGCTTGTCCTTTGCCCTCACAATATCATTAAATAGTATGTCATAATTTAAATTTATATCTGCATTTGGGCTTTTATTTAGCTTGTTGTAAGTATCACGACTTAATTTCATTTTTAACTTTATGCATTGCGTCGTCGTTTAATACATTAATTTTTACAAATTTAGGTGGCTGTTCTGTCTTTAATGAGGTGTTTATAAGCATAAAATACGGTTGATGATCAGAGAGTTTTTTAGAATTCCGCCAGTACTTTCCAACATAGATTGACTACGTTTGCAAAAGAAATTATCAATTAAAGTACCATTTGTTCTAGTAAATCTGTATGTGGAGGTCTGTATATGTTTCCGATCGTTATGCTTTTGGATAGATTACCACCATTTATTTGGACTATCAAGCCTTCCCAGTGTTCATACATGTTTAGTAGCCGATAGTGGCTTATTATTATTATTAATTTATTCAGCCTCTGTTGCCGGAGAAGAAACATTACATACATATTCATACGTACATTCACATATAAAGGACTCACGGTGAAGAATAAAAACCTGATAAAATAAGATAAATAGTAACAATACATACAGTTGCACGATATAATATATAACACTCAGTGTATATTGTGTATATCAGTTAAAATAAAGAGACGCGCAATATATTAGAGTGCAGTGGTTAACAGATGAACTGAAAGATGTTCGTGTGAATATGGCTTGGTAAAATTATCAGTAAATAAAAGGTGTCTAATCGAGTCAACAAGACCATCACTGTTTGTCACACTAGTTTTGGGTACATGTTGAGAATTAAAGGCTCGTTATTGTTAAATTGTGAAAACAGTCGTTAAAATTATATTAATATTTGTAACATCAACATTTGGCATTTCGTGAAAATTATTACACATAAGTTGTAATGAGTTCTACATAAATATTTTTTGCACATATTTTTCATACACTTATTGCTTCTCTTACATAAATAAAATAAAACGATATTTCTAAATTTTCTAGTTCGCCCGCTTTTAACGGCATGCTGATGCTAGGCGGTATATGGAAGAAGAAATGTGTTCATTTTACGTTTAATACATTATATATATATATCTCAAGTATATATGTTGGTATGCAGATTCCTGCAAATCCAAAGTTGAAACCCTCACCAAGGAAGTCAACAGCCTAAAGATAGAAGTGTCTAGCCTGTCCGATGAATTGAAAAAGCTACGACAAAAAAGGCACAGAATGACTCTGTCCAACATTAAAGACAGTGAAGAGAAGGTAAACACATACTTTACAAGATAATATGCACTTTATTACATGTTTTACTGCACTATGTACAAATGTGTACCACAAAAGGAGTAAGTAATAACTTCCATGAAATATCAAGTCATTGTTTCATACAATATAATATATGCAATGTTTGTATGATTAGTCACAACTTGTCATACCTTAAGGTATGTAAAGGTAAATGAAAACTGTACGTTTCCTTATTGTTATTTACATAAGTTGGCATCACAACGTTGAGATGCCATCTTAGCAGAACTTTCACATTTCATTCTACAAACGAGCACTGTGGAACATTTCTGCACGTAAATATGTTACATTTTAAATGAATCATACTTAAACTAATACATTAACAGGTTGTATAACTTTTACTGTGCTGTGTGCAATACATCAGGCAACACTCATAATGTAAACATAAACTTTGATTATTCCAGATGCTGCTATACACATCTATACCCATTGATGTGTTTGAAATAATCGAATCCACTCTGGCTCGATTCACCTTGACTTACTATGCTGGATGGCAAGTAAGTAGCCTACCTTTCCAAGACCAGCTATTGCTTACCCTCATGAAGCTGCGCCTAGGCTGCAGGGATATGGACTTGGGTGAGCGCTTTGGTGTCAGCAGAACCACTGTATCTAATGTTTTCCATACATTTATATTTGCTCTGTATGAACTTTTATTTGAAGGAATTTTGTCTGCTGGTATCCCTTCCCAGCAAAAATGTAAGGGTTCCATGCCTAAAGCATTTGATGAATTCGTTTCTGCAAGGATTGCTATGGATGCTATTGAAATCTTGCAGGACATACCCAGTGACCTCGATAAGCAATCTGTATCTTACAGCAGATACAAGAGCAGGCATACCTTAAAGGGTGTCACTTGTGTTGCACCTAATGGTGCCCTGGTATATTCTAGTGATTTGTACCCTGGTTCTACCTCTGATGTAGCTATTGTAGATCATTGTAAAGTACTGGATGAACTTGAACCAGGAGACCTTATATTAGCAGACAAGGGTTTCACTATTCATAATCTTCTAAAACAAGGTGTTCACCTAAACATTCCTCCATTTCTTTCCTCCAAAACACACTTCACAAAGGAAGAAGCTAAAATGTGCCTGAAAATTGCTAGGGCCCGAATACATATCGAACGTGCAAATGAACGGTTAAAAAACTTCGAAATTTTACGCCACGTGTCCGCCAGTTACAGGTCAATATCAACTGAAATATTCCAGGTATGTTGTTGTCTCATAAACTTTCAGGCACCACTTCTTAAAGAAATTGCAGACAACTACAGTATGCAGTGAACATTTATGTTTATATAAATTATATATAAGACTTACATTTTTCTTTTTAAGCTTATATACATTCGAGATGTACTATATCAAAACATGATAGTATCACATAAGTATTTATACAATAATATTTCTTGCAAATGTATCTTTATCATAACTTTTAACCTGCTGCGTCTTCTATCAAGGTCACTGAGTATGTCTTGCATGATGTATGAAACATGACATGTGCTTTATTTTCTACATAGAAAAACACTTCATTTACATTAATTTCAATCATACGAAAGTGGTTTATTTATATGTACAGGGTGCGAATTAAGTCCGGTCCGATCATCAGGGATGAGTACTTTTATAGTTAGTACTAGTAAGACCAGTCCTTGTATATAGTAAAAATATACGCAGGATTATTTAGCTAGAAGTATGTGCACCTTTTATGTATTAATCTGTATCTTTGTCATGTGATTTTATAATTGTGTTAAAATTACAAGATAAGGTGTGATACATAAAGATTACATATTTGCTGCACATGTGTATAAGTTATCATTGCTATTACATAACAATTGGCACATGTGTTATGACACCAGGAATGATATGACTATGTTATTATTCAGATGAAAATATCAAGATTAATTTTTGTTCATTCAAATGACGGTATGAACTTTGTAAAATAGAAGTCTATAAGTTTTCCAATATTCGGAAGCCATGCTGAATCGACTGGGATGCGAATAACCTGGGCATCGATTGTTGTCCAAACGAGGAAGTCGCAGCATTGTGTTCCTGTCATATGCAGCTGTCCTTGCTCTTGATCGTAGTAGTCATGTCTTGGGTTTAGCGTCAACCGGTTGCCATCCTTCACTGTAACGACATATAATTTAATTCTTGAATTTGTCTATGTCCATGACAAATTTTCTTAACTATATGCTGTGAATGTTTGCTGTTTGGTGGTTTTTTAAAGCTAAGACACAACTTACGTATATAGAAATTCTTGATAGTGGATGCCACCTGTTCTATTGACATCTCTCTGGCCACGTAGGGCTGCACTAACTGTGAAACATTTGCATTTTCCTTCAGTACAATAAAAACTGTTACAAATGTTACGTAACTATCAAGTTGCTTTGTTTTGTTATGAAAACACAATAATGTTTACATGACACTATATAAAATCCTTAAGACTGCCATTAACACCTTCCTCCCTAGTCTGTGACGCAACTGTTAATGTATACATCTTTTAGAACAGCCTTTGAAGCAATATTTCCATATCACATGCAGTGCTGTTGTAGTATACATACATGCATACATACATATGAACTTATTAATATCTTCATCATCTAAGTATGTAACTTCCATAAAGTATACAATCACACTAGATTTGCCATTGAAACAAATGATTCTCTAGGTGATAGTTTAGTGTTATAGATATTGTGCCACAAGCAAGATTTAACATCTTCCTAATTGATCAGCAAGTGCACTGTGGCTACTGTAAAGGGACTCACCTGTAGACTTGATTGTAGCTCCTGATGTAGCATGCAATTGCAGAGCTGTCTCTTCATGAGAAATGCCCCAAGTTATGGCTCTGGATGAGTCGAGATTGTAGGCGGACAACAGCCTCTTCTTCAACGATGGAGGATAACTAAAATAAATGATGGTATTCCAGTTAGTAGGATGCATGTGACTGCTTCCAGAGCTAATCATAGATGATATGTGAAGTAGAACTTTGTAATGAATGTATCACCTAATGTATAATGTAAAATATTTGCTGCGTTGCATTTGTCCTACCAACATAACGTACCTATTTCTCTCAATGGCTGACAACACAACACCAAAGTTGGACGCAGTCACACGCATTCTCCGCATTTGACACCAAAGCGGGTTGCATCGCTGGCCAACAGTCAGGCCCTGGATAGTGTCGCGTGCCTCCTTGCCTACTATCAAGGATCTCCTGAGCCAAGTAAGGGGTGAATCGGCATGAATATACCCCTCACTCATCAGGAGATCCTCAACAAGTGGCACAGGCATGGACACCACTGCAGGTTCTGGAGACATAATCCAGTGCTGAGCTGCAATAGTAAAAGGATGTTGCAGTGAAATGTTACACCTGGTCACAGATAATAATATTGTTGTCCATCTATGAAAAGTTCATAGAAACATTAAACATCAATTGAAAAGTAAAATGAGATGTTTTAACTTTCTTCATATCTATACATTGAGTTTATTTATATTAAATTTATCTTAACAGGTTATCTACATGAAAGGTATTCACTGCATGTATGTAGTTACACAAATTATTACCATTATTAGCACCCTATAACTTGTGATAAATACATACTCAGTCTCCCATATACAGTGTATGTAGCTTAACAAATGAGAAATAGTTGTCATACAAAGTCGTATGTAAAGCAGGTCTGTATTTAATACATTAATCAAACTTGACATGTAATAGTACAGAAATGTTTTAGTAAAAAGAAATTAAATAGGCAATGGATAAAATGTTGTTAATACATGTAATGAAAATGTCAAAAATAATTTAACATATAAACATTCTTAGCAATGACAAATGTGTCACTACTACACTAAAACAGTCTTATTTAACTCTTTGTACATCAATAACAGCAACACAATTAAATTGTTGGTATGATGTGATTAAAATATACAAAATGAACAATCAATTGTATCATGCAAAATAAATTGTACAGAATCAACAATTTTTTTAACAAATCTTATCACTACATTCTTAATTATTTATACCTGTGTACCGTACAAGTTTTGATAAACCACTATACATATGGTGCTTGTCATCATCGTCAACCGGACGTGACAAGGCCCTAAATGTTAAATAATCTCATGAATACATTTCTAATCATTTTTATAGTAATTTATTTTGTGTGACATCTTGTAAATAAATATATTTTGCTAATAGCCTATTAAATTTTGGGGGAAATTAAAATACTAATTACCTGTATCCCGGCCTTCGATGTGGATAGAGTTCCCCATTGGGCTTGGTCTCCTTTGGAATCCGGGATTTTGGATTCTTGATCCAGGCGCATTTAATATCTGTCTTGCTGACATGACGATATCTAGAAACAACAGAATATAATTGGCATATATGAACATATTCTGATTGTACTGCTATCCCGGCAATGTAGTCATTCTTACTAGTGCATCCTGAGTAGTAGCACTGCTCTTGTTTGTTTACATTCACATGTAGTCATTCTTACTAGTGCATCCCGAATAGTAGCACTGCTCTTGTTTGTTTACATTCACATGTAGTCATTCTTACTGGTGCATCCCAAGTAGTAGCACTGCTCTTCGTTTGTTTACATTCACATGTAGTCATTCTTACTGGTGCATCCCATATAGCACTGCTCTTTTTGTTTACATTCACATGTAGTCATTCTTACTAGTGCATCCTAGTAGCACTGCTCTTGTTTGTTTACATTCACATGTAGTCATTCTTACTGGTGCATCCTGAGTAGTAGCACTGCTCTTGTTTGTTTACATTCACATGTAGTCATTCTTACTGGTGCATCCTGAGTAGTAGCACTGCTCTTGTTTGTTTACATTCACATGTAGTCATTCTTACTGGTGCATCCGAGTATAGCACTGCTTTTTTTACATTCACATGTAGTCATTCTTACTAGTGCATCCCGAGTAGTAGCACTGCTCTTGTTTGTTTACATTCACATGTAGTCATTCTTACTAGTGCATCCTGAGTAGTAGCACTGCTCTTGTTTGTTTACATTCACATGTAGTCATTCTTACTGGTGCATCCCGAGTAGTAGCACTGCTCATGTTTGTTTACATTCACATGTAGTCATTCTTACTAGTGCATCCCGAGTAGTAGCACTGCTCTTGTTTGTTTACATTCACATGTAGTCATTCTTACTGGTGCATCCGAGTAGTAGCACTGCTCTTGTTTGTTTACATTCACATGTAGTCATTCTTACTGGTGCATCCCAAGTAGTAGCACTGCTCTTGTTTGTTTACATTCACATGTAGTCATTCTTACTGGTGCATCCTGAGTAGTAGCACTGCTCTTGTTTGTTTACATTCACATGTAGTCATTCTTACTGGTGCATCCCGAGTAGTAGCACTGCTCTTGTTTGTTTACATTCACATGTAGTCATTCTTACTAGTGCATCCGAGTAGTAGCACTGCTCTTGTTTGTTTACATTCACATGTAGTCATTCTTACTGGTGCATCCTGAGTAGTAGCACTGCTCTTGTTTGTTTACATTCACATGTAGTCATTCTTACTAGTGCATCCTGAGTAGTAGCACTGCTCATGTTTGTTTACATTAACATGTAGTCATTCTTACTAGTGCATCCTGAGTAGTAGCTGCTATTTGTTTACATTCCAACATTTTTGGCATTATAACATTCTGTTGTACATCAATGTAGTCATTCTTACTAGTGCATCCTGAGTAGTAGCACTGCTCTTGTTTGTTTACATTCACATGTAGTCATTCTTACTAGTGCATCCTGAGTAGTAGCACTGCTCTTGTTTGTTTACATTCACATGTAGTCATTCTTACTGGTGCATCCTGAGTAGTAGCACTGCTCATGTTTGTTTACATTCACATGTAGTCATTCTTACTGGTGCATCCTGAGTAGTAGCACTGCTCTTGTTTGTTTACATTCACATGTAGTCATTCTTACTAGTGCATCCTGAGTAGTAGCACTGCTCTTGTTTGTTTACATTCACATGTAGTCATTCTTACTGGTGCATCCCGAGTAGTAGCACTGCTCTTGTTTGTTTACATTCACATGTAGTCATTCTTACTGGTGCATCCCGAGTAGTAGCACTGCTCATGTTTGTTTACATTCACATGTAGTCATTCTTACTAGTGCATCCCGAGTAGTAGCACTGCTCTTGTTTGTTTACATTCACATGTAGTCATTCTTACTGGTGCATCCTGAGTAGTAGCACTGCTCTTGTTTGTTTACATTCACATGTAGTCATTCTTACTGGTGCATCCCGAGTAGTAGCACTGCTCATGTTTGTTTACATTCACATGTAGTCATTCTTACTGGTGCATCCTGAGTAGTAGCACTGCTCTTGTTTGTTTACATTCACATGTAGTCATTCTTACTGGTGCATCCTGAGTAGTAGCACTGCTCTTGTTTGTTTACATTCACATGTAGTCATTCTTACTGGTGCATCCTGAGTAGTAGCACTGCTCATGTTTGTTTACATTCACATGTAGTCATTCTTACTAGTGCATCCTGAGTAGTAGCACTGCTCTGTTTGTTTACATTCACATGTAGTCATTCTTACTGGTGCATCCCGAGTAGTAGCACTGCTCTGTTTGTTTACATTCACATGTAGTCATTCTTACTGGTGCATCCTGAGTAGTAGCACTGCTCATGTTTGTTTACATTCACATGTAGTCATTCTTACTGGTGCATCCTGAGTAGTAGCACTGCTCTTGTTTGTTTACATTCACATGTAGTCATTCTTACTGGTGCATCCTCGATATCTGTTTGTTTGTTCACATGTGTCTTTACTGGTGCATCTGGTGTAACTCTATGTTTGTTTACATTCACATGTAGTCATTCTTACTAGTGCATCCTGAGTAGTAGCACTGCTCATGTTTGTTTACATTCACATGTAGTCATTCTTACTGGTGCATCCAGAGTAGTAGCACTGCTCATGTTTGTTTACATTCACATGTAGTCATTCTTACTAGTGCATCCTGAGTAGTAGCACTGCTCATGTTTGTTTACATTCACATGTAGTCATTCTTACTGGTGCATCCTGAGTAGTAGCACTGCTCTTGTTTGTTTACATTCACATGTAGTCATTCTTACTAGTGCATCCTGAGTAGTAGCACTGCTCATGTTTGTTTACATTCACATGTAGTCATTCTTACTAGTGCATCCTGAGTAGTAGCACTGCTCTTGTTTGTTTACATTCACATGTAGTCATTCTTACTAGTGCATCCCGAGTAGTAGCACTGCTCATGTTTGTTTACATTCACATGTAGTCATTCTTACTAGTGCATCCCGAGTAGTAGCACTGCTCATGTTTGTTTACATTCACATGTAGTCATTCTTACTGGTGCATCCCAAGTAGTAGCACTGCTCTTGTTTGTTTACATTCACATGTAGTCATTCTTACTGGTGCATCCCGAGTAGTAGCACTGCTCTTGTTTGTTTACATTCACATGTAGTCATTCTTACTGGTGCATCCCGAGTAGTAGCACTGCTCATGTTTGTTTACATTCACATGTAGTCATTCTTACTGGTGCATCCTGAGTAGTAGCACTGCTCATGTTTGTTTACATTCACATGTAGTCATTCTTACTGGTGCATCCCGAGTAGTAGCACTGCTCTTGTTTGTTTACATTCACATGTAGTCATTCTTACTGGTGCATCCCAGTAGTAGCACTGCTCTTGTTTGTTTACATTCACATGTAGTCATTCTTACTGGTGCATCCCGAGTAGTAGCACTGCTCTTGTTTGTTTACATTCACATGTAGTCATTCTTACTGGTGCATCCCGAGTAGTAGCACTGCTCTTGTTTGTTTACATTCACATGTAGTCATTCTTACTAGTGCATCCCGAGTAGTAGCACTGCTCTTGTTTGTTTACATTCACATGTAGTCATTCTTACTGGTGCATCCCGAGTAGTAGCACTGCTCTTGTTTGTTTACATTCACATGTAGTCATTCTTACTGGTGCATCCTGAGTAGTAGCACTGCTCATGTTTGTTTACATTCACATGTAGTCATTCTTACTGGTGCATCCCGAGTAGTAGCACTGCTCTTGTTTGTTTACATTCACATGTAGTCATTCTTACTGGTGCATCCCGAGTAGTAGCACTGCTCTTGTTTGTTTACATTCACATGTAGTCATTCTTACTGGTGCATCCTGAGTAGTAGCACTGCTCTTGTTTGTTTACATTCACATGTAGTCATTCTTACTGGTGCATCCTGAGTAGTAGCACTGCTCTTGTTTGTTTACATTCACATGTAGTCATTCTTACTGGTGCATCCGAGTAGTAGCACTGCTCTTGTTTGTTTACATTCACATGTAGTCATTCTTACTGGTGCATCCCGAGTAGTAGCACTGCTCTTGTTTGTTTACATTCACATGTAGTCATTCTTACTGGTGCATCCGAGTAGTAGCACTGCTCTTGTTTGTTTACATTCACATGTAGTCATTCTTACTGGTGCATCCTGAGTAGTAGCACTGCTCTTGTTTGTTTACATTCACATGTAGTCATTCTTACTGGTGCATCCCGAGTAGTAGCACTGCTCTTGTTTGTTTACATTCACATGTAGTCATTCTTACTGGTGCATCCCGAGTAGTAGCACTGCTCTTGTTTGTTTACATTCACATGTAGTCATTCTTACTGGTGCATCCCGAGTAGTAGCACTGCTCTTGTTTGTTTACATTCACATGTAGTCATTCTTACTGGTGCATCCCGAGTAGTAGCACTGCTCATGTTTGTTTACATTCACATGTAGTCATTCTTACTAGTGCATCCCGAGTAGTAGCACTGCTCATGTTTGTTTACATTCACATGTAGTCATTCTTACTAGTGCATCCCGAGTAGTAGCACTGCTCATGTTTGTTTACATTCACATGTAGTCATTCTTACTAGTGCATCCCGAGTAGTAGCACTGCTCTTGTTTGTTTACATTCACATGTAGTCATTCTTACTAGTGCATCCCGAGTAGTAGCACTGCTCTTGTTTGTTTACATTCACATGTAGTCATTCTTACTAGTGCATCCAGAGTAGTAGCACTGCTCTTGTTTGTTTACATTCACATGTAGTCATTCTTACTGGTGCATCCCGAGTAGTAGCACTGCTCATGTTTGTTTACATTCACATGTAGTCATTCTTACTGGTGCATCCAGAGTAGTAGCACTGCTCTTGTTTGTTTACATTCACATGTAGTCATTCTTACTGGTGCATCCTGAGTAGTAGCACTGCTCTTGTTTGTTTACATTCACATGTAGTCATTCTTACTGTGCATCCCGAGTAGTAGCACTGCTCATGTTTGTTTACATTCACATGTAGTCATTCTTACTGGTGCATCCTGAGTAGTAGCACTGCTCTTGTTTGTTTACATTCACATGTAGTCATTCTTACTAGTGCATCCCGAGTAGTAGCACTGCTCATGTTTGTTTACATTCACATGTAGTCATTCTTACTGGTGCATCCCGAGTAGTAGCACTGCTCTTGTTTGTTTACATTCACATGTAGTCATTCTTACTAGTGCATCCCGAGTAGTAGCACTGCTCATGTTTGTTTACATTCACATGTAGTCATTCTTACTGGTGCATCCCGAGTAGTAGCACTGCTCTTGTTTGTTTACATTCACATGTAGTCATTCTTACTAGTGCATCCAGAGTAGTAGCACTGCTCTTGTTTGTTTACATTCACATGTAGTCATTCTTACTGGTGCATCCCGAGTAGTAGCACTGCTCTTGTTTGTTTACATTCACATGTAGTCATTCTTACTGGTGCATCCAGAGTAGTAGCACTGCTCTTGTTTGTTTACATTCACATGTAGTCATTCTTACTGGTGCATCCGAGTAGTAGCACTGCTCTTGTTTGTTTACATTCACATGTAGTCATTCTTACTAGTGCATCCAGAGTAGTAGCACTGCTCATGTTTGTTTACATTCACATGTAGTCATTCTTACTGGTGCATCCAGAGTAGTAGCACTGCTCTTGTTTGTTTACATTCACATGTAGTCATTCTTACTAGTGCATCCCGAGTAGTAGCACTGCTCTTGTTTGTTTACATTCACATGTAGTCATTCTTACTGGTGCATCCGAGTAGTAGCACTGCTCTTGTTTGTTTACATTCACATGTAGTCATTCTTACTGGTGCATCCAGAGTAGTAGCACTGCTCTTGTTTGTTTACATTCACATGTAGTCATTCTTACTGGTGCATCCAGAGTAGTAGCACTGCTCTTGTTTGTTTACATTCACATGTAGTCATTCTTACTAGTGCATCCCGAGTAGTAGCACTGCTCATGTTTGTTTACATTCACATGTAGTCATTCTTACTGGTGCATCCAGAGTAGTAGCACTGCTCTTGTTTGTTTACATTCACATGTAGTCATTCTTACTAGTGCATCCCGAGTAGTAGCACTGCTCTTGTTTGTTTACATTCACATGTAGTCATTCTTACTGGTGCATCCAGAGTAGTAGCACTGCTCTTGTTTGTTTACATTCACATGTAGTCATTCTTACTAGTGCATCCCGAGTAGTAGCACTGCTCATGTTTGTTTACATTCACATGTAGTCATTCTTACTGGTGCATCCTGAGTAGTAGCACTGCTCTTGTTTGTTTACATTCACATGTAGTCATTCTTACTAGTGCATCCCGAGTAATAGCACTGCTCTTGTTTGTTTACATTCACATGTAGTCATTCTTACTGGTGCATCCTGAGTAGTAGCACTGCTCATGTTTGTTTACATTCACATGTAGTCATTCTTACTGGTGCATCCGAGTAGTAGCACTGCTCTTGTTTGTTTACATTCACATGTAGTCATTCTTACTAGTGCATCCCGAGTAGTAGCACTGCTCATGTTTGTTTACATTCACATGTTTTCAGAGTCTACCAGAACCAACAGAATACACAAAATTTATTTTACAAAGTAGAGGACAGTACATACCAATTTTCTTTATTTTTTTCAATTGATATAACAATGTCATGCTTTTCCACACTTATTTCAACCATGTCCTACAGTTACCAGAGCTGACCATTCCATATATCTTAACTGTACCCACCCATACAGGAGTGCAGCAGCAACATGATGACATTCGTGATTCCTGAGTGCACATTCACATGTCGAACTCTCGATGCCAAAGGCGTTATTAAGATCAATCAAATATAAATATATATATATATATATATATATATATATATATATGTATGTGTGGGATCATGTCAGCTTTGGGGCACTCAGCTTATCTAGTCTAGTACACCGTTATAAAACAGGGGGTTAAGGTTAAGTGAAGACCTGCATGATCCCAGCCCACAGTGTAATCAATCAGCCATATGACATTAACAAAGTAGAAATCCCAACTACTATTGCTAGATGTAAACAAACAAGAGCAGTGCTACTACTCGGGATGCACTAGTAAGAATGACTACATGTGAATGTAAACAAACAAGAGCAGTGCTACTACTCGGGATGCACCAGTAAGAATGACTACATGTGAATGTAAACAAACAAGAGCAGTGCTACTACTCGGGATGCACTAGTAAGAATGACTACATGTGAATGTAAACAAACAAGAACATGCTTTTGGATGCACCAAATGTAAAATGTACATGTGAATGTAAACAAACATATATATATATACACTACTGCATGTTTTATACTTAGAACTATGTTGTATATGGCAACAACAATTAAAAAAATTAATAATTAATTATGTATAAATATATATATACATATATATATATATATATATATCATATATATATATATATGTATATGATATTATATACATAATTAATATATTGTTTATTTCATATACAACATAGTTCTAATATAAAATATGCAGTAGTATATATATATATATATATATATATATATGCCCTAACATTAAGAGTAAGTATAATGACGTAAAATATTAACTAATATTTTTTGTTTGTTGCCATATAACAATCATAGTTCCTAAGTATATATATATATATATATATATATATATATATATATATATATATATATATATATATATATTACAGCATGTTTATACATTTCTACAGGCTATTTATAATCACACAGCAGCACATAATAACCTGTGTATGGCACAAAACCGTCAGAAGAGACATTATGATATCCGAGCTCAGTTCACAAAAGAACATTTGATATAGGTGCCAGGTGTATATCCAGATTCTGGTATGAATCTTGGAGTCAGCAATAGTCGCCCACTGTCACCTACAAATGTTAGACGAGGGAAGTGAGAGCGAGGACTGTCCTGTTCAATTTCATGACACAGCCCGTCCCAGCATGGGAAAGAACCTTCTCCCTCTGGCGAGGTGACAGTGGGGTAAATCTTATGGCTGTGGTGGACAATCGCGTCTTCCCGTGTGATTGGCAGTGACCAGTCATAAAGGGTGTAACCGTCAGACATCAGACAGTGGCTATCAAGACCACATACAGAGTGCACCTTCAGCTGGCCAAGTCACTCACAAATGAGGCCTGGGACATGGTGCAGACAAAGATCTTCAGTCCTGATTGTATCACCATAGACGAATGCGTTCTCGACTATTCGGAGCCACCGCACTCCCTTACTAGCCACCAACAGCTGTTGTGTTAGCAAGAGCTGGAGCAACCGCTGATTCTCCAATTGTGTGGGACGCACATGTCCATTTCTCCAATTTTATGTCCTAAGCACACGCCATGCTAAACAAACTCACCCACCAATGCCAAGGGGTCCATGTGCACTGTTATACAGACACTACTGCAGACTACATGCAGTGGCAGAGACAATACTCTAACAGTGTGTTCGGCAGAACCAACATGTCAGTGTCTGCACCAGACTTCAGCGAGCTGGCACGCCAAATAGATCTGTACTGTTAACTGTGATCTGTGATTACTGGAACTCTGGATGATAAGATCAATATTGTGGCAACAAACATCTCTCATCTAAACAAAAAACTGATATGGACAGGGACGATTCTCACAAAAAAGTCGATAAACAAACAATTTGGTCATAAGAGGGCTACCAGAGTCTGATGAGACAGAAGACAAAAGACTTGCCAACCTTCAAAGTATACCAACAGCTGTCCTGACTGATCTGAAACAATATGGAATATAAACACACGTTACATACAAATCATCAATAACCAGGAAAGAAACGAACTGCTTATGATTCCTTTTTTCAATTACCAACAAAACATGTATGCCACCGTATACCTTGGTGCAATTATGGTGATGCGAGCATACCTCAGTTAATCAAATAAATGTCATTAAAAACATGATAATAAGTTTTCAGAGACAGATGTCCCACTGTTGTCACCACAAGGCCACCACCTTGGGGACCCCTACGAGGCGGTGCATCTGAAGCATGTTACGTCGCGTCTCTCTGCTCCGTAATCTGCCAAGTTGGGTAGTGCTCCATGAGGATACCCTCTATGTGCATGCATTTCACAAAGTATGACTCTGTGGGAGCCGGGCATTAACCCACTTATGCTCCCGGTTGAGAGCTGGGCCCGAGGTTATAAAACCGTACTCGGTGCTCGTGCTCAACTCCGTGCTCAGACTCAGATCTCATGCTCAGCAGAGAATCCATGCTCACGGTGGTTATAAAATGTCTTGAGTACGTACTCAACTGAGCATGCCACCTTGAGCATATCCTCAATGGCATGCTAATGAAGGAGCTCGTTTGATGAAGCGACACTGTTTTTTTCGTAAATAGATGCAGCAGAACTGGAACTCTTTCATCGATGAAGGTAAGAATCCATGTAAACAAATGCAGTGTCGTCTGCTAGCGGGAATACAATTCTAGCATCATGATGTCAGTAGTAACAGTACCCGGGGTAGTGGCAAAAGCGAATCACAACTTGTAAAAACTATCGAAACCGCAGTGGGACATGGAAGAATAGATTCTGAATAAAGAAGTTCTTCACAAAGGGAAGATGTATTGTTTGGGAGCATAAAGGGATGTGGTACGAAGACTGTGCATCAGCAGCGGATTGAAGGGTGACTGCAAGTTGCCGATGTACTGAAAGCGTATGTGAGCCATTCTGCAGTAACTTGTATATTCTTGTCCGCAGCTTTCCATTTTCAAGAACCGTTTTACACAATGAAAAGTATACTGTTGTATGTTTGCTATGTTCCCCCTCAATATTTTTAGTCACTACCATACAAATTTATCATTTATTAAGTAATTTGACAATTTTTTTCAATTTGAAATGCTGGAATGTCTTGACCATAACGTGTCTCTTCGGGGAGCGAACCCTGAGTTCAGTTCTCACTGGAAGTCGCTAAGTACTACAGGTGGATGCTAGGCATGCTGATGATTGCCAAGATGATGATGCTTTCAGTTGGGAGGCATTCTTCCTCGCCAATGACAATCAACTCAGGGATGATCTAATGCAGCTGCAGGTGCTTCTGAGTGAGAAGAATGCTGAAGTTTATTTTATGTATGATTTAACTTACTTTGGAGCATAATTGTCGATCAGTACGACGTTCCGACCCATCAGGGCCTTGTTCACATACTGGTGTCACATGTGTTGGCTCAGATTTTGGTGGGATAATTTGGTTGTAGATGTTGAATTTGCTCGCAGAAAATTCCTGCAGGTCTTTGCACGTGTACAGCCCTTGTTTATCAAGTACAATACATTCCAGATTGAGTGCCAAGCCAAGTCTGAGAAGGCTGCATTCAACCTAAACCTACTCAAGTGCCTTACCACCTAAGATCGGGAGGGACAGTGGACACTGCATGTTTGATGCATGCAATCCTCCATGGCTATTTTTTAGGAATACGATGCAGTCAACTATTTGCACTACGGCTCGTACAACTTGGAAAAGATTAAGGTGCTAGAGATGGAACACCCAGAACTCTACCGGCGGTTCATGATGTCAGAATTTGTGATACAAGATCGGGTGGACAGTTTCAACTGTGTGGCACCAGATATGAAGTTGGAGCAATCCATCCAGTGTGCGAGGGAGGCAAAGTTGCCCAGACACGAAACTCAGCAGTGGTGGTGGAGTGGGAACTGATCTTCCATGAGATACTGCTCATACAAAACAATTTATGTGAACTCACAAGTGAGCGTGTAATGAATCATTGCGAGATCAGCACGCACCACAAATTCAGGGGGCATAATTGTTGATGTCAGTGTCTCTAATCTTCGTGACTTTATGAGCAAATCCTTTCATTATCATAGCCCTGGTGTCAGACTGCACAACATCGTTACGGGGCAAGTTGTCAATGATGAGGTAAAGTATAGACTTTTGAAGGTGTTTGAGAATGGAGAGAAGGTATACAACCAATACAGACGAGAAGGGTTTGTTCTCAAGAAAAACACGCTTGCAGTAACAATTCTTGCGATTTATGGATATGTCCTAAGGCTACATAATTATTTTTTATGTATTATGCAAACTTAATTTGTTTTAAATTTATGAAATATTTTCCTTTCTTTTTAAAATCTACTTTGCAGTGCACATGCAAGACATCACCTTTGCAGTTCTGATGTTATTATTTACTTGTAATTAATTATAAATAAACATTGCTAAAATGAAAGTTTTATTTCCAAGAATTATTATCTACTGTAATAACATGTATTACATATAGTTATTAATACTTTTAACGAAGTGCTGCATTATTTAAAATTGTGTTGTATGTATGCATAGAAACCAAATTTTAATATATTTATTTTATTATTTCAAATCTTCTTATTGTATATTACAAATCTTCTTTTATGTTGCGAGTTATAGACTACATTATTATTATTACAGATACTGGAGTAGCTACCAGATCATCATGCCTGATGGCACCAAAAATGAAGTTGTTCTCAGCTCTGTAGAAGGACAACAGTTGACAGCTGGAGGTATTTAAAAAATGTATACATTATTATTTGCTATCATGCAATTTGTAAAGTGTTATGTTTATTTTTATTTATACAGCAAAACAATTAAAACTATGTAAACATAAATTATTTACAACAAAATGTAATCTGTATAACATATAGTAATGTAGTTAGTGTCAGATGCTGTTATTAATACATAAATGTATGTGTATGAACATCAATTATTAATTTGAAATAGTTTTCATTTCATGATGTCTTGTTACATAAACGACATCTATACAGCACAAATTCAAAATCATGATTATATGTATTCGTTTTCAATGTAGATGCCGAAATGTTACACACTGTGCAAAAAGAAATTGCTGCAGCAGCAGTTAAAAAGACTCTGACATGGTAGGTAGACACACACGCACGCACGGCGCGCGCACGCACGCACGCGCACACACACATTATGATGATAATGGATAATACATTTAATACCTAAGTAAAACATAATATGTGATATATGATATATAAAAAGCAATTGAAATGGAACTGTATTTGTTGCAGCACCACAGAACACCGCAACAAAACTCATGTCTTCCATCTGCCAAGAAGTTGTATTGTCTCAGGTGAAAACAACATCCACTGATGCAAGTTAAATGGTATTGTCAATAGAGAAAGTAAATATATACCTACATAATATATATGTACGTGCTTCTTGTAATAATGTGGCTTGTACACTTATTCCTAAAACAACAGCAAGCTCATAGCCATTGTCATGATATTTAAGAGTAGGCATGTTAGTCCACTACAAGATGTGAATTTGTGAATACATGTTGCAAAATTCAATATAGAATATATACCTATATAATATATGTTTCTGTACATGCTTCTTGTTATAATGTGCAAACTTCTAAGTGGAATGCCAGGGCCAGGTGTCCTTGTAAAATGTATGCATATATAGTAATGATACATTTGTAGTTACACATTCAGTGTTTCATGTACTGGTAATAGTTGATGTTTCTCAATTACATTTTTAATGGTTAATATATGAAGGATTTTCTATGATGTAAAACATACTTGTTGTTTTACATGTTTCATGCTTACTTAATAAGAAAATGTAAACGTAATTACTGTGTGTTCACATTTTTCGTTCGCAAGTTTGAAAACGAAAAAGGAATTCGTTATCTGTTTTTCGTTTTGCACATTTGAAAACGAAAAAGGAAAAGACGGTATATACACGGACCCATATGACTACTCCTTTTCGGTGCATAAAGTTTGGTTCAGTGGCGTGTTGCAGGTTCAATTCCTGCTGGGGTACGTTATGCTGTTATACCCTTTATCTTAATCATTATCGTTAGACAACTTATTTACTCATCATAAATTTATTACTATTATTTTTATACATATTTTAGGTATATCATTTACTTTAACAGATTTAATATTTTTAATCTTACATAAATTATTAACATTCTGCATTATACACGTCATGTAGTCACAGCGCCTCTAAATGGATTTTATCTAGATTGATGGGGCTATATAAATGTTCTTCTTCTTATTGTTATTTTCATTTTGATCAAACAACTAATGGTTTCTTAATTAGTATCATTCCTCTAGCCCCCGTGTCTCTGGCCCCCGTCTCAGTACTCGCCCAAAGTGTGAGAATTCAGTGCCTGTAGCCCCCTCATTCAGTACGCTGTTAGTTTAACACACCCCCTCTTTGTAGATCATTCTAACTGCAGGAGAAGTGAATCATTTAAAGCTCAAAGTGACTGTCATACATCAATTACGTGGTGTGGAATGCTCACTGTTCTAAGACGTAAAGTAAAACCTCTACATAAAGCTGTTTGAGATGAGCAAAACTTGATATCACACACATGTATGGAATCTAACCGTGTGACTTAGGTATAAGCTTTTGAAAGTCAACTGCCCTGCTCACACTTTTAAGTGAACAACCTACTGATTGTGATTTGTGGCACTGCCAGTTCACACATTTCTAGCCAATAAGAACATGATATGTTGAGCAGCCCTATTCTAGCCAGGGTTGGCAGGTTTACGACAGGGTGGTTTTTACCAGGTGGTTTTCATTGGTAAAAACTGCCCTGCCAAAAACAGGTTTAAGGCATAAAAAATGCCTTAAACTTATTTCATAAAAAACAATAAAAGTATTATATTAAACATGCCATAAAGTACGACATAAGTATTAATAATTGCCTGATCATTTGATACATATGTGCTAGAGATGTAAGAAACAGGTTTAAGGCAGTTTAGGGCTTAGAAAGGTCTCAAACATATTTAGCCATTAAAAGCAAGTCCTATACCTAAGTATAACGGAAGTATAGTTTTTGTAATTCCCTTCTCAATTATTACGCCTGCTAGAGGTGTGAGAAAAAAGCATAAGGCAGTTTGGCTGCAGCTGCTTGGCAGAGATTGTACCCCATCAGCCATCACCAAGCACATCACTGTGCTACAGAAGTACTTCAGGAACCACCACAAACCCCAAGCCTGTCCTGGCTGGGGATACCAGATGGAACAGTGTGAAAGTTTCCTTGCCAACAGATGCTACTACCAACAGATCATCCAAGTGCAAGAGAAGGACTTCTCATTCGACAGTTTGATAGTTGCCAAGGTGACGGATTACTTCCTCTGCAAGAATGGCAAAGATCTTGTCGACCAACTTCGACCCATTGCTTCTGTTCTGGACAGGTGTCAGAGCGATGGATCATTGCTGATGCAGATGTATGCGATGCCTGGCTGGGCCTCCTGCACTCCGCCCCCAAGAGAAAGTTGTCAACAAGCGATTCCAAGATGCCATCACGCTCAAGCACCTCACATGTTGCACCCCAAGTAGGAAGGGGAGAAGCTGACAATGGAGCAGCAGCAAGATGTGAGCACATGGCTTGCTAATATAGCCGTGACCCTGGCTTCATCCCAAACTTCATCAGCTTCCAAGCCAAAGCTGCTCCCTTCCCTAGCAGCTACTTCTCCGCAGAAGCGATCAGCCTCTCCCCACACACCTGGTGGCAAGGTGCTGCAGTCTGTGGTGTTGATCCAGCCTTTGCTGACCTGATACAAAGACTGACAACATCACCAGCATCAATTCAGAGGGTAGGGCTCAATACATTCAGTTTCATACACAACTCATGAACATTGACGGAAGTTTTATGGTTTTAGGTGCCCAAAGTTTGGTTCAGTGGTGTGTTGCAGCTTCAATTCCTGCTGGTGTTATGCTGTTTGCTGCAGTCTGTGGTGTTGGTCCAAAGACTGACAACATCACCCGCATCTTCAGCGTCAATTGAGAGGGTAGGGTTCAGTACATTCAGTTTCATACACAACGATATCAGGAATTGGCTGGGTGTTCAAAAAGCAAGCAAGCTTGTCTTTTGTTACCACATGCTGCATGGAACCAAGGACTTGGACTGGTTAATTGTGAAATGTCCTGTCAAATTTGTGCAAATAATCCTGAAATAAAACTAAGTTCAAGATTTATTTTTGTTTGTAGTTTGATTTAATATATATATATATATATATATATATATATATATATAATGTACATGTGGTTAATTAATAACAGAATTTGCAGGGTGTCTTTGGACAGGGATAGTTTTAAGGCAATTTTTTTATCACTTTAGGGCAGTTTAGGCAGGACTCGACATTGGAGGGTGACACAAGGAAGGTGAACGTGGCACAATGATTATGATTTATTTATGATTATGATGTATTTCTTTTTCTTTGCCAACAGCGAGTACCATGACCCGTCATGACATGTCAAGTCTGGTGACTAGAGAGAGTGTGCTAAAAACAGCAGCCAATTCTGCACAATCCGAAATTGTGTAAGAGAGCGTCGATTTTGATATACAAATTTCTCACTCACTTATACAGGCATAACACATCTGTGTGCAGTGATATAATGTCAGTGCAAAAAAAAAGCAGAACAAACAGTAAATGTATGTTTTTTTTAATCAATAAAACAGCTTTTAATGAGATTTGACATTGAAATTGTTGCAGGATCCGGAGACGCCCAAACCATAGTCCTAACCGGTTCCTTCGTTATACTCGGCATTCTTCTGATAATATTCAGCATGGTGGTCAGTGGATACAACAGTTTAATAATGTCGAGGCCTATTAGAGCAGTTTGCTGCACATGCCGTGCCAAAAACAGGTTTAAGGCCACCTTAACCCCAAAGCCCTCCGGGAAATGATTAGTCTCCCAAAATATGGCAAGGCTCAACCACCTTTGCACCTGACAAAAAACAACATCCCCGGGCACAATCAAGGGAAGCGGTCTGGCTTGATGGAAAAAAATTTTCCAGAAAAAATTTTTTTTGAAAGTTTGTTCGTGTTTTCAGGCAACCTGTTTTAGGGGAAAAAGAAAATTGTCACACAATTAGATAGCATACATCGAACACCAACTAAAGGCGGGGTTAAAAGCACAAGTTGTCTTGGAGTTACCACAGGACAGAAACTTGGTCTTAAAGGAAACGCCCCACATCAAATAATCCTGAAATGAAACTAAGTTCAAGATTTATTTTTGTTTGTAGGGCCTTCCTACAGCGCAACATCAACAGATGCCCTGAGGCCATCAAAACGTTATGCTACCAAACGTTTGTTAGACCCATCATGGAATATGCATCAACGGTATGGGATCCGTCCACAGAGAAGAACATCAGATCTGAGGAGAATGTGCAGCGTCAAGCTGCCCGCTTCGTGAAGAGTGACTACCGTCGACCCAGCAGACTGTGTGACCACCATGACCGAAAGCATGAACAGGGTGACCCTTGCGAGTAGGCGGGCGGAAGCCAAGCTTGTAATCTTGTACCATATCGCAAACAACCTTGTGGACGTAACAACATCCTCACTCACAGCTGCTCATACACTCACCAGAGGGAACACACACCATTACTTACAACCATCCACCCGCATCGAAGCCTACAAACACTCCTTGTTTCTGAGCAAGTCATGGAACAAATGCACACAACAGTTAGTTAGCAAACAATCACTTGACTCATTTAGACGGCACTTGCACTCAATGCCTACATAAATATATGAATATGTTTTATTATCCCCCCACACCCGGCAACACAACCCACTACTTGCGACCAACCAAGCTCGATAATACTCTAGTCATGTATGTACGTGACTAGAGTAGTTGCTAACAAACTGAATGTCATGGGGAGTGTCACAGCGTACAAGGCTCAGTTTCACAGTGTCATGAAGTACACTTCACCAAGCTGAACGAGTGCCTCAACCACCACACTTAAACGACTCGACTTCATCCAGAGTAAAACATCAGGATCATTGGTGTGAATGACCAGCAGGCAAGATCTCACCATCCTCTCATTACATCATAGACATCAGGTCAGAGGTGTCAACTTGTACATTTTAGGTGTTAAGTCCTAGGTTTTTTATTGCAAATTGTATGTGCTATATGTCCATACAAGAAGTAATCCTTACAGATATTAATAATTTTGACATAACACATTTTTTATCAAAATGGATGAGAAAGGAATAGATGACCTGGTTATTTGGTATTATGGGAAAGACCAGTATATGATAGAGGAATTTCCGCTGATGTCAACTTTAGCCAATAGCAGCGCCTAGCTAACATAGAGGCCTATCTGTAAATAAAATTCGCCCATTACGGGTTGTCTTTGATATCGGTCCCCTGATTGGCTTAAAGTTGTGAGTGCATGAGTAGTCCATCCTCTATAAACAAGTATGATCGAGTGGGTCACTGCTATGAAACATTGATAATTACTCTGATTCCTTCTCTTTCTTTCTCTCAGATACTGGACGGCAGGGTGTTTAAAGTCCAATGAGAATTTGTGATTCCTCTACAGGTTACACATTTACCCCTGTGTGCGATCTTTTACTTCCCCCGTCATAGACACCAGATAGAAGGAACACCGGCTTTTAGTGTCTCTTCCGACAGGGTGAACGAAATTGCCAATGTTTTGAAACGGCGGTAGGTTGGATTGAACCACTGGCGCTCTACAACACGACCACTGCTCCCCATGGATTCATTATGTTATGATACTGATAGTAAACAGTTTGCAAGATATATCTTCGACAATGAGCATATCTTTCTAAGCTGCTGTGAACCATTCATTGGCCCATCAGGACTAGATACATTGCATATATGCCTGTACATGAGTATGATCTGTCCATGCCTAAAGTGGCTATTGCTCACTAAAGCATTTAATTAAAAAAACATTTCAGTTGGAAATACTAGACATCCTCGTACACCAGGGGGCTCCACTGATTAACAAGTCTCAGTACCACAGTTTACTGGCAAGTTCAGTGGTTTGGGAAGTTGATGTTGTTATACACAATACTACTCAGTGAATTGTTGAATGGGTACGCTAATTATATTGGTGGCCTGACTACAGGTCAAATGTGGATGACACTGTCACGTGAATACACAGCTTCCCATGCCGTCATCAAATGTGGATGACACTGTCAAGTGCAGACACAGCTTGCGGTGCCGTCATCAAATGTGGATGACACTGTCACGTGCAGACACAGCTTGCGGTGCCGTCATCAAATGTGGATGATATTGTCAAGTGCAGACACAGCTTGCCATGCCATCTTCAAATGTGGATGACACCGTCAAGTGCAGACACAGCTTGCCATGCCATCTTCAAATGTGGATGACACCGTCAAGTGCACGTACAGCCATCATCAAATGCACATGACACTGTCAAGTGCAGAACACAGCTTGCCGTGCCATCAACAAATGCACATGACAACGTCAAATGCAGACACAGCTTGTCGTGCCATCATGAAATGCTGATGACACCGTCAAGGGCAGACACAGCTTCCCATACCATCATCAAGTGTGGATTACACCGTCAAGTGCACACAGAGCTTGCCATGCCATCATCAAATGCGCATGACACCGTCAAGTGCAGACACACCTTTCTGTGCCATCATAACATGCGCTTGACACCGTCAAGTGCAGACACAGCTTGCCGTGCCATCATCAAATCACATGACACTGTCAAGTGCACACACAGCTTGTCGTGCCATCTTCAAATGTGGATGACACTGTCAAGTGCAGACACAGCGTGCCATACCGTCATCAAATGTGGATGACACTGTCAAGTGTAGACACAGTTTGCCATGCCGTCATCAAATGTGGATGACTCTGTCAAGTGCAGACACAGCGTACCGTGCCAACACCAAATGTGGATGACACTGTCAAGTGCATACACATCTTGCCATGCCATCATCAAATGTGGATGACACCGTCAAGTGCACGTACAGCCATCATCAAATGCACATGACACCGTCAAGTGCAGACACAGCTTGTCGTGCCATCATCAAATGCTGATGACACCGTCAAGGGCAGACACAGCTCCCATACCATCATCAAATGTGAATGACACCGTCAAGTGCACACAGAGCTTGCCGTGTCATCATCAAATGTGCATGACACCGTCAAGTGCAGACACAGCTTGTCGTGCCATCATCAAATGCGGATGACACCGTCAAGTGCAGATACAGCTTCCATGCCATCATCAAATGTGGATGACACCATCAAGTGCACACACAGCTTGCCGTGCCATCATCAAATGCGCATGACACCGTCAAGTGCAGACACAGCTTGTCGTGCCATCATCAAATGCGGATGACACCGTCAAGTGCAGATACAGCATCCATGCCATCATCAAATGTCGATGACACCATCAAGTGCACACACAGCTTGCCGTGCCATCATTAAATGCGCATGACACTGTCAAGTGAAGACACAGCTTGCTGTGCCATCATCAAATGCGGATGACACCGTCAAGGGCAGATACAGCTCCCATACCATCATCAAATGTGAATGACACCGTCAAGTGCACACAGAGCTTGCCGTGTCATCATCAAATGTGCATGACACCGTCAAGTGCACGTACAGCCATCATCAAATGCACATGACACCATCAAGTGCAGACACAGCTTGCCCTGCCATCATCAAATGTGCATGACAACGTCAAATGCAGACACAGCTTGTCGTGCCATCATCAAATGCTGATGACACCGTCAAGGGCAGACACAGCTCCCATACCATCATCAAATGTGAATGACACCGTCAAGTGCACACAGAGCTTGCCGTGTCATCATCAAATGTGCATGACACCGTCAAGTGCACGTACAGCCATCATCAAATGCACATGACACCATCAAGTGCAGACACAGCTTGCCGTGCCATCATCAAATGTGCATGACAACGTCAAATGCAGACACAGCTTGTCGTGCCATCATCAAATGCTGATGACACCGTCAAGGGCAGACACAGCTCCCATACCATCATCAAATGTGAATGACACCGTCAAGTGCACACACAGCTTGCCGTGCCATCATCAAATGCGCATGACACCGTCAAGTGCAGACACAGCTTGTCGTGCCATCATCAAATGCGGATGACACCGTCAAGTGCAGATACAGCTTCCATGCCATCATCAAATGTCGATGACACCATCAAGTGCACACACAGCTTGCCGTGCCATCATTAAATGCGCATGACACCGTCAAGTGAAGACACAGCTTGCTGTGCCATCATCAAATGCGGATGACACCGTCAAGTGCACACACAGCTTGCCGTGCCATCAATGTGGAATCATCTATAACATCACGAGTGACATCGACAGCAGCCACACATACACTCAGCCAGAGATTCAAAGAACATACAAACCTGGATAAACCAACAGGAGTAGGAGATGATTGGCGGGCCACAGGACACTCAGTGTCCATGAAGAACACTAAAGTACTGACCTGTGAATGCAACTGGCACAAGAGAAAAGTGAAGGAGGCTATATATATATATATATATATATATATATATATATATATATATATATATATATATATATATATATCAAACAGAGAGCCCCTAACATGAACAAAGACCAGGGATACCATCTTCCTGCCATCTACAACCAAATTTTCCCGCCGAAATCTGAGCCAACATACATGACACCAGTATGCGAACAAGGCCCGTAGCTGACGGGACGAAACGTCATACTCATCATCGACAATTATGCTCCAAAGTAAGTTAAATTATACTACAATATGTTTGTCAGTGTGTCACATCACCTGTCACACAGTAAGATGACTATTCCACCCTGCGCACTTTTCTAATATGAAACATGCACAATGACCTTAAATCACAAAGTCAGCAACAGCATAATAAGAACTTAGATGTGTGTTGCATGATCATTTGAGAAACTACAGTCCTGTACTGCATTACTGTACAACTCGATCTACTCAATGCAAACTCCTTCTCAAACTACTATGACGGGTTGAACACAAAGTAAAAAATTGACAATTCGTACACAAATATTCACCACTGTCTGTAGCCAGATTATACTTCATGAGTGAACAGGTCATACAATGTTGAGTGAACAGGTGACAATGTAGGTGAACAGGAGAATGTAGAGTGAACAGAAACAATGTAGAGTGAACAAAACAATGTAAGAGTGAACAGAAACAATGTAAAAAGAGTGAACAGAAACAATGTAGGTGAACAAACAATGTAGAGTGAACAGGAACAATGAGAGTGAACAGAAACAATGTAGGGTGAACAAAACAATGAAGGTGAACAGAGAACAATGTAGAGTGAACAGAAACAATGTAGGGTGAACAGAAACAATGGATAGGAGTGAACAGAAACTATGTAGGGTGAACAGAAACAATGAAGAGTGAACAGGAACAATGTAGAGTGAACAGGAAATTAGAGTGAACAGGACAATGTAGAGTAACAGGAACAATGTAGAGTGAACAGGACAATGTAAGAGTGAACAAGGCAATTATATTAAAGACATAAATGTAGTACGAATAATAACACATTGTTTAATGCGTGGGCATGTAAGGAGGACATCCAGACTGAAGAAACCATCGTAATGAAGTCTTATTCTAACTCTCTTACATTCGTATTAAATGCTGTGGAAACAAGGTAACATACACCAGGTTAGAACATAATATTTCTGTAATTAAGTACCACGAATTACAGTACCTGCTCTGAATATTCTGGACGCGATGTGGCTCCTCTCTCCAAAAGAAACTTTCCAAATGACATGACATCAAAGTGATCTGGAATTTGCTGGGAAAGGGCCTGTAGATGGGATAGGTGCTGCACTCAAACTCTCTGCCACAGATCAGGTGAAGTCAAGGAAGTGCATCATTTTTTACAGAATTACAAAATAATGTGATCTTTATCAAATGTTATATATGTGGACAGTTTTAACAATCATTGTACTATTTTATAGGGTTTTAATTTAGATACCTACGTAAATTGTATATATACTGTTATCAACCTATGAAATTGTAATCATTTGCAAGCTGATAAGATATTTAATGTACCAATTCTGTTGCTGTTGTTGTTGAGATTTGTGACATTTATTACATGTAATGTCATTCTAATGTTGGTGTTATTAAAGTTATTTACTGTAGTATGCACATGTGTTTATTATAATCCCATTGAAAGTGGTCAAGATAATTGTGATTTAATTAACAAGAGTGACCAAAATGGTCCTAGTGACAGTCTCCTTGACCCCTGTTTAGTTTTTCTACAACAATAACTCATCATTACTGATAATTAGTTTTCTGCTATTTTTTATTTAAAAACGTGTAAGCAATTACTTGTCATTTTAGTGCACTGCGGCACTAATGCAATATTATTTCATAATCTCTGCTGTAGATGATTTGTAGGATTTTGTATTATGTATATTTTTATGGGTCAATAAACACTTCCGATTCATCAATGATGCTGCTGACTTTTAGTAGTTACCAGACAGGTCAATACGCAACAGTAAAGGTCACTCTGGTGTCAGCAGAATCTTCAGGAGAACTGGCTCCATCTCTACACTTGGAGATGGTATTTGCAGAAGCAGGGCCAAATCCTGGAATCTCTGGTCTACATTGCATTGAGCTGGTAGGATGCAAATACATCACCAAACAATACACTGATACTGCAACAGACACGGTGCCAACAGACACGGTGCCAACAGACACCGTGCCAACAGACACCGTGTCAACAGACATGCCAACAGACACCGTGCTAATAGACACTGTGCCAACAGACACCATGCCAACAGACACCGTGCCAACAGACACCGTGTCAACAGACACTGTGCTAACAGTTGACGTGAACCACCACTGTACAGAAGACGACTCTTAGCATAGAGGACTCGCACAACATTGGTGTCCATCAAGGACAAATAGTTGTCACCATGTTCCCTGGGAGGAGCCGTCATGTGACATACATCCACATGGCTGAGGTGACAGCACAAACATATGGTGGATTTATTTCCACAACATGGAATGTTGACTATTCAAAAAGCTGTGGCACATAAAGAATGTGCTATGTTCCTTTACTCACGACTAATTATTACCAAGTTCAAAAAAATTGTGTTTTAACTTTTTTCACAGTTTAAACATGTTGCAAGCACAGCTATCAAACTGTGCTACATGTTATGTGCCAATTAGCTTTAGTTGCTGGCCAACATAACTTAAACTTGTGTTTATTATCTTATTAAATACAGATATAATACAATTAAACAAGTAATGTTTATAATTTCAGCATATGCAATTAAGGATAAGCTTACTAACCTGATGTTTACTATATTGTAAACGTCTATTACAAATACAGGTTACCTGTGGTAAGTACATTTCTTATTCAATGTAACTTGTGTGCCTTAAGCCAGATGTTGATGTTCACCTGAATTACCTGACCACGATTGGCCATGAGATAAAGACTGTTCCTAGCAGCCCATTGAAGAGGTTATATGCCCAATGCCAACCCTGGTTGTTGTGAACAAATGAGGGCAACTAAAGTCTCCTGCTGACCATCTTCAAGAAGCCAAGAACATGGCTTTTATCCACACAATGATCAAACAGTAGTGCTTTCACAGTCTCAACAGACATACGATCAAACAGTAGTGCTTTTACACTCTCAATAGACACAACGATCAAACAGTAGTGCTTTCACAATCTCAACAGACGCATCATTGTAGATTTCAGAGCTTCACTGCATTATAGTGCCAGGTGGCAGCAAGTTAAGTAGTTCTTGTAACAAACAAGGCTTAGTACCTCAGTCACAATGATAATGTTTACACCAGTGCACACATCCTGTTGCACATGCAACTATTACTCGTGCTCGCAATGTTTATACCAGGCATTTCTTTTTCACAACTCCTGGTGATCCCCCCTCATTTCATTGTGGTAGTCACCAGCCAAAGCCCCAGTCTTCATTGTGATCTCCACACCCTTTCCAACAGAAAGGGTGATGGAATAAATAAATCACCATGAAACTTAATACAGTGTACTCCGTTGACCATGGGTCCACCACCATCCTTTTGGGTATCGGCCAACTAAAACACAACGATAGCAGATCAACTCCATGTCTGTCCACCAGTCAGGACAATTGTAGTGGAGTAGATGTTATAGTGATTACTCAGAGTACTACTAATGGGACAAGTGTCAAATAGTTACAACACCACAATGGGAGTTTGACCAGGCAAGACACAGAGGTGTTAATCCAACCTACAGCAGGTCCACTCTGAGGACAATAACAATGGAGTAGGTGTCAAAACAGACACTCTGTGTAGTACTGGGGCAAATGTAAAAACACAATAATAGCAGAAGCACTTTGGACTACTGACCAACAATCACACCCAGGTGATAATGAGCCCCTGGGCATATCCAATAGCATTCTATTTTAGCAGCCACAATACAATGCTATTTTATAGACACATTTCAGTTGATGTTGCCTCTTGCTACTCCACCCCTCAGCAAGAGTCTACTCTGGTACTCTGTGAGACCAAGTGGAGGATCTACTTCACAGGTTCCATTATCGGATACTGAGAGTGCAGTCTTGAATATATCAACTTAAAAGTACTGGGTTTAAGCCAAATATGCTGTTATTATAATAAGTATGTTTGCCTGAGGAGATCCTATTCAGACTTTTTAACATACATTCCCTGAGACATTCACCAGCAAATGATCTCATGAGACTGATTGATAAAATCAACACAGCAGCACATAATAGCCTGTGTATGGCACAAAACCGTCAGAAGAGACATTATGATATCCGAGCTCCAGTTCACAAAAGAACATTTGATGTAGGTGACCTAGTGTATATCCGTCTTGCCAACCTTCAAAGTATACCGATCTGAAACAATATAGAATATAAACACAGGATATATACATACAAATCATCTATAACCAGGAAAGAAGCGAATTGCTTATTATTCCTTTTTTCAATTACCAACAAAACATGTATGCCACAGTACATGGCTCGAGATTGGCACTGGCCCGATGCCCCGACGCGTGTTTTAAAGCTGTCAGGCCAGTTCAGGCCACCGGTTTTTTAATTCTATTGGCCCCGTGGGCCAGTGGTTTCAATTCCCTACTGACCACCATCGACATTTCCGTAACCCGCCTTCACAGAAACATAAATCTACCTGGTTGATGTGGAACGTAGACTGTGCATCAGCAGTGGATTGAAGGGGAGTATAAAGGGATGTGGAACGAAGACTGTGCATCAACAGTGGATTAAAGGGGAGTTTAAAGGGATGTGGAACGAAGACTGTGCATCAACAGTGGATTGAAGGGAAGTATAAAGGGATGTGGAACGAAGATTGTGTATCAGCAGCGGATGATTAAAGGGTGACAGCAAGTTGCCGAAGTACTGAAAGCGTATGTGAGACATTCTACAGTAACTTGTATATTTTTGTCCCCGCTTTCCATTTTGAAGAACCGCTTTACACAATGAAAAGAATGCTGTTGTCTGTTTGCTATGTTCCCCTTAGTCACTGCCAAAACTGTTATTAAGTAATTTGACATATTTTTTTCAATTTCAAATGCATAAACGTGTGCCTTCTAATATATTTGTACTTTAACCATTTCATACTACATGTTTGCTTAACAGCAGTTTATCTTTTATGATAACACATACTAATTTAATTTATTTAGCAATCATATTTTACCGAACATGTTGAAGAAAATGTCAAAATAAAAATAATATTGAGCTTGAAAGTTTGTCCCCTGGAAATTGTGTCTTAGCCATAACGTATCAAGAACAGTGCCAATGATTGAAATTGTTTGAAACTGGTACAAACCATAACTGTTGCAGCAGTAACCTATTGTACTCACTTTTTGTAAAAAAAATCACATGTTTGCCAATAAGGGGCATATTCTATTTGCCTCTCTGCAGAGCGAAATTTCCCATTCTTTTGATGCGGAGAGGTCACGTGATCTCTCTGCATAAAAAAGAACAGCACGGAGAGGCTCTCCGGTTTCGCCGCTTGCGTGGCATGTCGTATGCAGATAGACGAGGTCATGTGGTACAAATATACAACAAAGGGTGAGTACGATGTAGTAAAACATTTGAAATACAATATATCAGTATATATTTCTTTTGCGAATGTGAAAGTGAAGTTATTAGTATTTAATCAATGAAATATATGCATTTATGTTAGTCAGCAGTTCAGTGGAATATTCCACAAATATAATTTTGGATCTGGAAGGGCTAGATAGCCAAATTTGGTATCAATTCCGCTAAAAATTTGGCAGAATAAAACGAAGGGTGAGTACAATGTAGTAAAACATTTGAAATGCAATATATCAGTATATATTTCTTTTGCGAATGTGAAAGCTCAGTTATCAGTATTTTATCAATGAAATATATGCATTTATGTTAGTCAGCAGTTCAGTGGAATATTCCACAAATATAATTTTGGATCTGGAAGGGCTAGATAGCCAAATTTGGTATCAATTCCGCTAAAAATTGAAAAATTTGGCAGAATAAAATGAAGGGTGAGTACAATGTAGTAAAACATTTGAAATGCAATATATCAGTATATATTTCTTTTGCGAATGTGAAAGCTCAGTTATCAGTATTTTATCAATGAAATATATGCATTTATGTTAGTCAGTAGAATACTCCCCAAAGCCCAAAGTAAAATAAGGAATTTCTGAAAGTATCATTAATAAAAGCGTGTAGACATTAACGTAATGAGCGTTGCTGTTGGGTAATCTTTCAGCTTTCAAACTATCTAGTCCAGGCTCTGCCATATAGGCCCGTAAATTGTTTGAGGTAAATGCAGTTTATTTTTTTATTTGTATTCTACATACCATGTCTTTTTACACTTCAGGAGGTGCTTTTTTGAAAATCCATGGCATCAGGTCACTGGAACATGAAATCCAAAATGGCAGCCAATGACCCGGTTTGGAACTATAATTTTGGATCTAGAAGGGCTAGATAGCCAAACTTGGTATCAATTCCGCCTAAAATTGACATTCCCGACACGTCTGACCTATCCATTTTACGATTTTACGCCATATTGGTTGACAAACCAACATGGCCGCTCATCCAAGATGACCGTCGACTGCAGAAACATGATTGTCCATAACTTCCGATGGAGAGGTACTAAAAAGGTTTTTTATGTTTCTCTATCTCTGTCTCTGTCTCTGTCTCTATCTCTCTGTCTCTCTCTCTGTCTCTGTCTCTGTCTCTGTCTCTCTCTGTCTCTCTCTGTCTCTCTCTCTGTCTCTCTCTCTCTGCCTCTCTCTCTCTCTCTCTTCTCTCTCTCTCTCTCTCTCTCTCTCTCTCTCTCTCTCTCTCTCTCTCTCTCCGACTCTCCGTCTCTCTGTTTCACAGGTCAAGTTAGTGGGTTAAAACTGATGTTTAACACCATATCTGTTTTATATATGGTATAAAATATTGGCATATAGATAAACGAGAAATCTTATATCTGTGGCTATGTTCATGATTCTGCTAAGATCAAGTAACATGGATGACACTATAGGGCAGCATTCTCTGTCTCTCTGTCTCTGTCTCACAGGTCAAGTTAGTGGGTTAAAATTGATGTTTAACACCATATCTGTTTTATATATGGTATAAAATATTGGCATATAGATAAACGAGAAATCTTATCTCTGTGGCTATCTTCATCGTTCTGCTAAGATAAAGTAACATGGATGACACTATAGGGCATCATTCTTGCCCTTATTGCCACAACAAATGTTCCTTTGATGCGTGTTGAGTTCCTGCCAGCCATACCAGCTCCGGTAACAGATGATGCCACAGTGAGGAAAATTCTAGTCAATTTACAGAGTGTTCTCAAGTAGCTGTCTCTGATGATGATGACTGTGTTCTGTGATAAAGACATGTTTCATATGGTTGCAGATATTCTGATGTCAGAGCCAGCCACATTTGTGGACACCTATGGCATGCTTGGAGGGCTTCATTACTCGAAAGTCCTACTACTTTGTATTGCTCGGTACATCAGTGTTAGTGGCCTCGACGATGCCCTAATCGAGGCTGAGGTCTTCGGGGAGCGAACCCCAAGTTCAGTTCTCACCGGAAGTCACTAAGTACTACAGGTCGATGCAAGGCCTGCTGATGATTGCCAAGATGATTGCTGTTTTCCGAAATCTACCGGTGGTTCACGATGTTGAATGAGCTGTATGAGACCGGGTGGACAGTTTCAACTGTGTGGCACCAGATATGAAGTTGGAGCAATCCATCCAGCGGGCATCAAAGAGCGCGGGAGGCAATGTCGCCCAGACACGAAACAAAGCAGATCTTCCATAAGATCCTGCTTATACAAAACAATTTCCGTGAACTCACAAGTGAGTGTAATGAATCATCGCGAGGCCAGCATTCACCACAAACTCGGGCAAAAATGGTGTAATTGTTGAGGTCAATGTCTCCAATCTTTGTGACTTTGTGCGTGGCCGAGCAAAGCCTTTCATTATCAAAGCCCTGGTGTCAGACTGCACAACTTCGTGACGGGGCAAGTTGTCAATGATGAGGTAAAGTATAGACTTTTGACGGTGTTCGAGAATGGAGAGAAGGTATACAACCAATACAGATGAGAAGGGTTTGTTCTCAAGAAAAACACGCTTGCATTAACAGTTCTTGCGATTAATGGATATGTCCCCATACCTAAGGCTACATAATTATTATTTATGTATGATGCAAACTCAATTTGTTTATGAAATATTTTTATTTCTTTTTAAAATCAACTTTGCAATGCACATGCAAGACATCGCCTTTGCAGTTCTGATGTTACTTGTAATTAATTATAAATAAAGACTGCTAAAATGAAAGTTTTATTTCTAAGAATTATGATATACTTTAATGACACATGTATTACATATAGTTATTAATATTTTTAACGAAGTGCTGCATATTTTAAAATTGTGTTGTATGTAAGCATAGAAAACAAATTTTACTATATTTATTTTATTATTTCAAATCTTCTTTGATGTTGCACTATTACAGACACTGGAGGAGCTACCAGATCATTATGCCTGATGGGACCAAAAATGAAGTTGTTCTCAGCTCTGTAGAAGGACAACAGTTGACATGTGGAGGTATTTAAAAAAATGTATACATTATTATTTGCTATCATGCAATTTGTAAAGTGTTATGTTTACTTTTATTTATACAGCAATACCATTAAAACTATATAAACATAAATTTGTTACAACAAAATGTAATCTGTCTAACATGTAGTAATATAGTTATGGTCACATGCTGTTATTAATACATGTATATGAACGTTATTTATTAATTTGAAATAGTTTTCATTTCATGTCTTGTTACTACATAAATTATATAGCACAAATTCAAAATCATGTTTATATGTATTCATTTTCAATGTAGATATCGAAATGCACGCACGCACGCACGCACGCACGCACGAACGAGGAGACACCACCACGACACCATCACCACGCACCACCCAGCCACCACACACACACACACACAGACACCCCACACACACACCACACACACACACACACACACACACACACACACACACACACACACACACCATGATGATAATGTATAATGCATTTAATAACCTAAGTAAAACATAATGTGTGATATTTGATGTATAAAAAGTTATGGAAACGGAACTGTATTTGTTGCAGCATCACAGTACACCACAACAAAACTCAGCGTCTGCCATCTACCACAAACTTGTATTGTCTCAGGTGAAAACAACATCCACTGATACAAGTTAAATGGTATTGTCAATAGAGAAAGTAAATATATAATATGTACCTACAAATATATATGTACATGCTTCTTGTAATAATGTGGCTTCTACACTTTTCCCCTAAAACAATAGCATGCTCATAGCCATTGTCATGACATTTAAGAGTAGGCATGTTAGTCCACTACAAGATGTGAATTTGTGAATACATGTTGAAAAATTCAATATATAATATATATCTACATAATATATAATGTTCATTACATGCTTCTTGTTATAATATGCAAACTTCTAAGTGGAATGCCAGTGTCAGGTGTCCTTGTAAAATGTATGCATATAGTAATGATACATTGTAGTTACACATTCAGTGTATGGTGGATGTACTGGTATTGTTGAGATGTTTTCTTTTGTTTCTAATGTGTTAGTTAATTTTTTTAATATTAAGGATTTTAATAAAAGTTACTTGTTGTTATAGATGTTTCGGCTTACATAATAAGAAAATGTAAACATAATTACTGTTGTGTTCACATTTGTATGATATTAATGTTCAAAGTATTATCAATTTGAAATTTATCACACAAGGATTGACAATAAGTGTTTACTGTGCATAGTTACATCTTTTTTTGCTCATGTTACATTTTTCCAATGTATGATACATATCATGTTAATATATTCAACATGTCAATTCATGTTTTACAAAAACTGTTATCATCAGATTTATTACATTACAACAAATTCAGATGTGCCATTAGTAGCAGACAGATCTGAGAACACAGATGTGCCATCAGTAGCAGACAGATCTGAGAACACAGATGTGCCATCACTAGCAGACAGATCTGAGAACACAGATGTGCATCAGTAGCAGACAGATCGGAACACAGATGTGTCATCAGTAGCAGACAGATCTGGGAACACAGATGTGTCATCAGTAGAAGACAGATCTGAGAACACAGATGTGCCATCAGTAGCAGACAGATCTGAGAACACAGATGTGCCATCAGTTGCAGACAGACCTGGAACACAGATGTGCCATCAGTAGAAGACAGATCTGGACACAGATGTGCCATCAGTAGAAGACAGATCTGGGAACACAGATGTGCCATCAGTAGCAGACAGACCTGGGAACACAGATGTGCCATCAGTAGAAGACAGATCTGAGAACAAGATGTGCCCAGTAGCAGCAGACTGAGAACAAGATGTGCCATCGTAGCAGACAATCTGAGACACAGATGTGCCATCAGTGAAGACAGATCTGGAAAAAGATGTGCCATCAGTAGCAGACAGACCTGGGAACACAGATGTGCCATCAGTAGCAGACAGATCTGGGAACACAGATGTCCATCAGTAGCAGACAGATCTGGGAACACAGATGTGCACCAGTAGAAGACAGATCTGGGAACACAGATGTGCCATCAGTAGCAGACAGATCTGGGAACACAGATGTGCCATCAGTAGCAGACAGATCTGGAAACACAGATGTGCCATCAGTAGCAGACAGATCTGGGAACACAGATGTGTCACCAGTAGAAGACAGATCTGAGAACACAGATGTGCCATCAGTAGCAGACATATCTGAGAGCACAGATGTGCCATCAGTAGAAGACAGATCTGGGAACACAGATGTGCCATCAGTAGCAGACAGACCTGGGAACACAGATGTACCATCAGTAGCAGACAGATCTGGGAACACAGATGTCCATCAGTAGAGACAATCGGGGAAACACAGATGTGCCATCAGTAGCAGCAGATCTGGGAACAAGATGTCCATCAGTGCAGACAGATCTGGGAACACAGATGTGCCATCAGTAGCAGACAGACGGGGGAACACAGATGTCCCACAGTAGAGACAGTTTGGGAACACAGATGTGTCACCAGTAGAAGACAGATCTGAGAACACAGATGTGCCATCAGTAGCAGACAATCTGAGACACAGATGTGCCATCAGTAAAGACGATCTGGGAACACAGATGTGCCATCAGTAGAGACAGACCTGGGAACACAGATGTCCATCAGTAGAGACAGACCTGGGAACACAGATGTCCATCAGTAGAGACAATCGGGGAAACACAGATGTCCATCAGTGAGACAGATCTGGGAACACAGATGTGCCATCAGTAGAGACAGACTGGGAACACAGATGTCCATCAGTAGCAGACAGATCTGGGAACACAGATGTGCACAGTAGAAGACAATCTGGGAACACAGATGGCCATCAGTAGAGACAGATCTGGGAACACAGATGTGCCATCAGTAGAAGACATATCGGGGAAACACAGATGTGCCATCAGTAGAGACAGATCTGGGAACACAGATGTGCCATCAGTAGCAGACAGATCTGGACACAGATGTGCCATCAGTAGCAGACAGATCGGGAACACAGATGTGCCCCGTAGAAACAGATCTGGGAACACAGATTCCCCCAGTAGAACAGTTTGGGGAACACAGATGTGCCACAGTAGAACAGATCTGGGAAACACCAAGCAGACAGATTGGGAACACAGATGTGCCATCAGTAGCAGACAGATCTGGGAACACAGATGTGCCACCAGTAGCAGACAGATCTGGGAACACAGATGTGCCACCAGTAGCAGACAGATTGGGAACACAGATGTGCCACCAGTAGCAGACAGATCTGGGAACACAGATGTGCCACCAGTGCAAAGATTGGGAACACAGATGTGCCACAGTAGAGCAGATTGGGAACACAGATTCCACAGTAGAAGACAGATCGGGGAAACACAGATGTGCCATAAGACAGATCTGGGAACACAGATGTCCATGGGAAAGACAGATTGGAACACAGATGTGCATCATTTGAGACAGATCTGGGAACACAGATGTGCCATCAGTAGAGACAATCTGGGAACACAGAGTGCCATCAGTAGCAGACAATCTGGACACAGATGTGCCATCAGTAGAGACAGATTGGGAACACAGATGTGCCACAGTAGCAGACAGATCTGGGAACACAGATGTGCCACAGTAGCAGACAGATCTGGGAACACAGATGTGCCATCAGTAGAAGACAGATCTGGGAACACAGATGTGTCATCAGTAGCAGACATATCTGAGAACACAGACGTGCCATCAGTAGCAGACATATCTGGGAACACAGATGTGCCATCAGTAGAAGACAGATCTGGGAACACAGATGTGCATCAGTAGCAGACAGATCTGGGAACACAGAGGTGCCATCATAGCAGACAGATCTGGGAACACAGATGTCCCACAGTAGAACAGATCTGGGAACACAGATGTGTCATCAGTAGCAGACAATCTGGAACACAGAGTGCCATCAGTGCAGACAATCTGGGAACACAGATGTCCCACAGTAGAAGACAATCTGGGAACACAGATGTGCCATCAGTAGAAGACAGATCTGGGAACAAGATGTGCATCAGTAGCAGACAGATCTGGAACACAGATGTGCCATCAGTAGAGACAGATTGGGAACACAGATGTGCCATCAGAAATAAGATCTGGGAACACAGATGTGCTAGTAGCAGACAATCTGAGAACACAGAGTGCCTCAGTAGCAAAATCTGGAACACAGAGTGCCACAGTAGCAGACAATCTGGGAACACAGATGTGTCACAGTAGCAGCAGATTGAGAACACAGATGTGTACAAGAGAAGACAGATCTGGGAACACAAGTGCTCCCAGTGAAAAGATCTGGGAAAAGTGTGTTATGCAACTATTGAGAAACCTGATCTGTTGGATGTCCAACATATGTAGAAGAGATCATCTCATGGGCCATTCAGTAGCTCCAGGCTGGCTGAACCATAGCTGCTGCAGCCTTAAGAAGATATCTGGTGAGAAGCTCATACCAACATATGAAAGAGCAACTTTGGACAACATAGCCAACAAGTATGCAAGAAGCCAAATGCCAGACTGCAAACAATAACAAGCAATGTAGCTATGCAGGCCACTAAAACAGTACAAACTGCCTGAGACAAACCAAACCTCATCAAGTTGTTGGGCTACTGTGAAAGCCCAACTAGCCAGACTTTCTGCTGCTAATGAACCACATCTCTAGCAGTTAAGAGAGGTCTCAGGGAGAAGGCAGGCAAACAGAAATGTACAACATGGCAGCATAAATTTACAGTTAGCCAAAGACAGCGAGCTGAAAACCCTGAGCGATCTTCAGGGAGTAGCAAATAAGTGTTCAGACAAGCAAAACTGAGAAGCTTTGGGGAAGCATTTGAACTTTCTTAAAATTAAGTACCGTGAACTGATTAAAGCAAACAAGACCTTATTCCTGGTGACATATGCGGGTAAACCCCTGAGTGTAGAGAAGATCAACGACAACCTGTAGGAGATCATTCAGCTCGTTTCTCCAAACAATGAGCATTCTGGGACAGGCTGTCCCACACTGAGTATGTTGACAGACTCATATTCAGGTCTCGGTGACAGTGATGATGATGTGACATCTCAAGCATGTCAAAGTAGGTGTGTCTTCTTTACTGATACAGGTGTGGACTGCTGTGTGGCAGTTGCATTCATGGACAGGTTGCATCCTGATATTGTGGGTAAGGTGTTATATGTCCAGAGAGCACTGGTGAATGTCATGCACCCAGTTCAGGACATCCACTCTTGGAAAGCGTCATTTGAGCCAGACATTTGGCAACTATGCTGATGTGTTTATGAGCAATGTGACAAGTTACTTCAGGCCGACTTCGATTGAGCTACGTTTATTACTATTATTTTATACATATTTTATGTATTTCATTTACTTTAACGGATTTAATATTATGAATCTTACATAAATTAATTAACATTCTGTATTATACACGTACACATAGTCATGTACTCACAGCGCCTCTGAATGGATTTTATCTATATTTATGTCACTATATAAATGTTCTTCATATTATTATCTTTTCATTTTGATTAAAAAAATGGTTTCATAATTAGTATCACCCCTCTAGCCTCCGTGTCTCTATCCCCCATCTCAGTACTCTCCCAAAGTGTGAAAATTGAGTGCCAGTAGCCCCCTCATTCAGTACACTGTTAGTTTAACACACCACCTCTTTGTAGATCATTCTAATTGCAGGAGAAGTGAATCAAAAATTTAAAACAAAAAACCCCTTGAAAAAAATAAACAAACAAAAAGTTAAAAAGGAATCTAATTGTCTGATTCAGGTATCAGCTTTTGAAAGTCAACTGCCCTGCTCTCACTTTTAAGTGAACAACCTACTGATTGTGGTTTGTGGCACTGCCAGTTCACACATTTCTAGGTAATAAGAACATGACATGTTGAGCAGCTCTGTTCTAGCCAGGGTTGGCAGATTTATGGCAGTGTGGTTTTTACCAAGTGGTTTTTATTGGTAAAAACTACTCTGCCGAAAACAGATTTGAGGCATAAAAATGCCTTAAACATATTTCATTAAAAAAAATATATATTAAACATGCCTTAAAGTATGACATAAGTATTAATAATTCCCTTCTCATTTGAAAAAAAAAAAAAAAATATATTTTTAAAATTAAAGGGAAAAAAGGTATAAGGCAGTTTAGGACATAGAAAAGTCTCAAACATATTTAGCCATTAAAAGAATGTCCTATACCTAAGTATAACACAAGTATAGTTTTTGTAATTCCCTTCTCAATTATTTAGCCTGCTAGAAGTGTGAGAAAAAGGCATAAGGCAGTTTGGCTGCAGCTGCTTGGCAGAGACTGTACCCCACAGCCATCACCAAGCACATCACCATGGTACAGAGGTACTTCAGGAACCACCACAAACCCCAACCCTGGCCTGTCTGGGGATACCAGATGGAACAGTGAGATAAACATGGTCGAAAGTTTCCTTGCCAACAGATGCTACTACCAATAGATCATCCAAGAGCAAGAGAAGGACTTCTCATTCGACAGTTTGATAGTTGCCAAGGTGATGGATTACTCCCTCTGCAAGGATGGCAAAGACCTTGTCGACCAACTTCACCCATTGCTTCTGCTCTGGACAGGTGTCCGACCAATGGATCATTGCTGATGCAGATGTATGCGATGCCTGGCTGGGCCTCCTGCACTCCACCCCCAAGAGAAAGTTGTCAACAATCGATTCCAAGATGCCGTCACGCTCGAGCACCTCACATGTTGCACCCCAAGTACAGAGGGGAGAAGCCGACAATGGAGCAGCAGCAAGATGTGAGCACATGGCTTGCTAGCCGTGACCCTGGCTTCATCCCAAACTTCACCAGCTTCCAAGCCAAGGCTGCTCCCTTCCCTGGCAGCTACTTCTCCACAAAAGTGATCAGCATCTCCCCACACACCTGGTGGCAAGGTGCTGCAGTCTGTGGTGTTGATCCAGCCTTTGCTGACCTGGTACAAAGACTGAAACATCACCAGCATCTTCAGCATCAATTGAGAGGGTAGGGTTCAGTACATTCAGTTTCATACACAACAAGATCAGGAATTGGCTGGGTGTCCAAAAAGCAAGCAAGCTTGTCTTTTGTTACCACATGTTGCATGCAGCCAAGGACTTGTACTAGTAAATTGTGAAACGTCCTGTCAAATTTGGCAAATAATCCTGAAATAAAACTAAGTTTAAGATTTATTTTTGTTTCTAGTTCGATTTAATATATACAATGTACATGTGTTTTATAATAACGAAATCTTCAGTGTGTCTTTGGACAGGGATAACTTTAAGGCAATTTGTTTACCACTTTAGGGCAGTTTAGGCAGGGCTCGACATTGGGAGGGTGACACGAGGAAGGTGGCTGTGACACAATGATTATGATTTGTTTTTCTTTGCCAACAGCGAGTACCATGACCCGTCATCAAGTCTCAAGTCTGGTGACTAGCGAGAGGGTGCTAGAAACAGAATCGGAATTCATGTATCTGAGGGTCGATTTCGATATACAAATTTCTCACTCACTTATATAGGCATAATACATAGATGCAGTGACATAATGTCGGGGCAAATAAAAGATAGAATGAACAATAAATGTATCTGTTTTTTATCAATAAAAAACAGCTTTTAATGAGATTTGACATTGATTTGTTGCAGGATCCAGAGACGGAGTTTAAAGTCAAGGCCTGTTACGGCAGTTTACGGCACATGCTGTGCCCAAAACAGATTTAAGGCCGCCTTAAACCCAACCCTGCTGATGATTGTTTCCTATATCGCAACCTCGACACTTGATGCAGACACACTGCAAGACAACATCGACAGGCTACAAACAAGGGAAGCGGTCTGGCTGATGGAATAATCCAGACAAATGTGAAGTCTTTCGAATCACCAACAGAAGGAAAAAGAAAATTGTCACCAATTTCTCCATAAATGAACACCAACTAAAGGAGGTTAAAGTACCTTGGAGTAACCATAGACAGAACTCTGTCTTGGAACGACCACATCAACAATGTGACAAAGAAAGTCAACAACACCAGGGCCTTCCGTCAGCGCAACATCAACAGATGCCCTGAGGCCATCAAAACATTATGCTACCAAACGTTTGTTAGACCCATCATGGAATATGCGTCGACGGTATGGGATCAGTCCACCACAAACCTCGTAGAACAGGAAGGTACTGCGTGTCGACCGCGCAGTCTATACGATGTTCAGAAAACAGTGTTACCCACTATTGAATGTTGAACTAAATACAATTCACGAAATTACAGTTTTGAAATAAATTATGCACTAACAGACCACGATGTATGGAGATTAACGACAATATGAGATCTAAAATAAGAACCTGGCTCTCAGCTGATCTCACATAAAGGTTCAAAACTAAAATAAATACTCTCATTATTGGCACAACTTCCTTCGTCTTTCAGTTATCGTTACAACACCGATTTATAACGTGCATATACCACGCCAAAATGACTACGACTCCCCATTTTATAGGCGGTTGATGAATTCTTAAGTTTATGCATCAGTGGCATGTTTTGCGAGGCAAAGTGTTACTCCTAATATTTGCGACTGTGGCATCACGCACTAGTATGGTTGCTCGGTTTCAGGATAGCTGGCTTCATGTTATCTGGAAGTGGAATAAGAGTATTTGTGCTTGGGAATATGGGATTAGGGTGGGGTGAATGGGGAAAAGTACAAGTGGGGGTGTGGTAGGGATGGGGTGTGGAGGGGGACAGGGGTGGTGGTGTATATAGCTTATTGGAGGTGACTGAAGGGTGCAATTGTCAGGTTAATGTCCTGCAATGCACCCTTGAAGGTGTCGAGACTGTTGTGGGCAAATACATTAGAAGGAAGTCTGTTCCACTGGGCTATTGTTCGTGGAAAAAAAGCTGTATTTGTAGTAGTTGTGGGAGGTTGATATTGGTCTGTATTAGTGTGGGTGGTAGGATCTTGTTTGGCTGTGTCCGGGCATGAGGTATTGGTTGGGATTGATGTCTAAGAGATTGTTTGTTATTTTATACATGGTGGTAAGTCTGGGCTCAGCCCTCCTCTGTTCTAGTGTTGGCCAAGAGAGGGCAGAGGCCAAGGTGGATCCAGATGTTTACCAGCTGTAATTATGGACCACGAATCCTGCTTCCCGGTGCTGGACCCCCTCTAGATGGTAGATGTTTCGGGTGGTATATGGGTCCCACACCGGGCAGCAGTACTCAAGGTGTGGGCGGACCAGACTCCAATAGGCATAGGTCTTGATGGATTGGGGAATAGATTTTCAGTTTCTTTTAATGAATCCAAGTTTGCTAGTTGCCTTATTGATTATCTTGTTGATGTGTGTCTTCCAGGAGAGGTTATTTGATATGTCTATGCCAAGGTGTCTTGCTACTGGTACTGCTCTGAGTGTTTCGTTATGTATTGTGTATGGGTTATCTATGGGTGATTTCGATCTGATGATGTGCATTATTTCGCATTTGGAGGGGTTGAAAGTCATTTGCCAAGATTGTGCCCAGTCGATTAGTCTGTCAAGATTATTGATTTTTCGGTAGAGCATCGCGTCATCGGCAAAAAGTTTGAGGGAGGTTCCTGGAGGTATGTGGGTGGGCATGTCCTTTATATAGAGTAGGAAGAGGGGAGGGTCAAGAACAGTACCCTGTGGGACTCCAGAGCTCACGTGTACCTGACCCGACTTGCACCCTTCTACCAGCACTTCTTGAGTTCTATTAGTAAGAATTTTTTTAATCCAAAGGTGGGTGCTGGCTCTAATTCTGTGGTGGTCTAATTTGTGGAGGAGTCGATTATGGGGGACAGTGTCGAAAGCCTTAGAGAAATCTAGCAGTAGAAGGTCAATTTGGTTATTTTTTTCCAGGGTGCTAGTCATGGATAGTTGTAAGCAGTGAAGTCTCACAGGAACGCCTAGATCTGAAGCCGTGTTGTCGGTCAGTGAGAATATTGTGTTTTTCAAGATGTTTATGGATTGATGTGGATATGATATGTTCAAGAATTTTGCATGGTATACTGGTGAGGGAGATTGGTCAATAGTTTGAGGCAATGGTTCTGTCATTCTTTTTGTGGATAGGGACTATATGTGCTTTCAACCAGTCTGAAGGGGGAGTTCCAGAGTTTATTGATTTCTGGAATACGATTGTCAGGATGGGTGCTATTTTAGAGGCCATTTCTTTCAGAATTCTGGCAGGAATGTTATCTGGGCCTTGGGCTTTATTTGGTTTTAATTCCTCAATGCCTCTCACTGTGATATGGATTGGGGGCATTTGTGAGGATCGGTTTTGGTTGGGGAGCTGGGGGAGGTTGGTTAGGTTTTCATTGGTGAACACAGACTGGAATTGGTTTTGAGAGGATATCTGCTTTGGATTTGCTGTCTGTGTGAAGGATGCCTTTACCTTTTAGTGGGGAGATTCCTGTTGAGTCTTTATTGAGTGATTTTATGTAGTGCCAAAAGGATTTTTTTCTTCTTTTGGGTAGCTTTACAGTATTTCCTAAATGATGTCCAGTCAGTTTCTCTTTGGTATTTCTTAGCTTTGTTGTATAGTCACTGTTTTTTGTTTATCTTTTTTTATGTCTTTAGTAATCCAGGAGAGTGAGTACCGTTTGGAAGAATATTTGAAGGGGATGAATTGGTTCATGATTTCCTGGAGGCTGTGTTTGAAGAGGTCCCAAAGTGGTTCTGGGGAGACAGTGAGTGGGGCTTGGTTTTGAATTTTGTTTCCTAGGTCATGGAGTTCTTGATCGATGTGTTTCCATTCTGCCTTGTGGTATTTGAAAACTTTGTAGGGAGGGGGAATATTTCTGGGCAGGTTTATGTTGATGTTTAATAAGGGGATACAGTCATGGTCACTGATGCCTGGTATGCTATGTGTGCTTTCTATGAGGGAGGGGTTTGTAGTGAGGAAAAGTTCTAGGATGTTTTTGCCTCTAGTAGGTTCCCGTACAGCTTGGTGAAGGCGGAAGTCTTTAGTCAAGACTAGTAAATTGGTAGATGTTTTGTCATTTTCTGGGCAGGTTAGGGAGGTCCAATTAATCTTGGGACAGTTAAAGTCATCAGCTATCCATATATTGTGTTTTCCATTTTGGCTGATTCTGCTTATTGAGTGTCTTAGATGGGTCAGTCCTGTCTCGTCGGTTGGTGGTCGGTAGAAACTGCAGATGTAAAGATCTGGGTTGTTTTTTGATTTAATTTTTGCCCAAATAAGATCTGCGTCAGTGTCTAGGTCGGTTTGCATGGAAGAATTGATGGAGTTTTCTGTTGCTAGGAGTACTCCTCCACCTTTGGAGGATCGATCTTTTCTAAAGACTGTGTAATTATCGGGTAAGATTTCTAAGGTGTCAATTTTCTTGTGTAGCCTTGTTTCACATCCAAAAATAATATCATGGTTGGTATTGTCTATTGTGAGTTGAAGATCAGGCTTTTTGTTTTTAGGCTCTGAAAGTTTATAACAATGGCTCTTAAGTTGTTATTTTTGTTCCGAACTTTGATCTTTTCTCTCAAGGGGGGCTCAGGTTGGGTTGTGCAAGGGGAGGAGTGTGCTATAGGGCTTCCGTAGCTGGAGACTGAACTAAAGTGGAGGGAGTTTGAGTCATTGTCAGAGGAGGAGAATCTGTTGCTGTCACAGTCAGTGTCGTAGGGTACACGTGGGTCAAAGAAAATGCTAGATAGGTTTGGCAGGCCACACCCAGGGCAGTACCAGGAGACATTTTCCATATTGGTTTTATTTATACAAGAATATATTTTTTTGGATATTTTGGTGCATTTTGCGTGAAACCATGTGTTACTTTAGTCGCAGCATGTAGCTTTTTGGTTCGATGCTACAGGTTTATTGCATGTACCACAAGGGAATTTGATTAGGCCTGGGTTTGTTGGGATGTCATTTGCCAGTGCCAACAAGAGCATGCCTATATATAGAGTCCAGTGAATTTGCCTGGTCGTGTTGCATAACGAAGCTGTATGTGGGTGATCGAAAGAAGAGAATGCTTTAAGAATGTGACGTCTTTGGTAATTTCTTCAGTGTTGTATGTGGATTTGTTGACTGGGACAGTCTAAGTATGATTGCTATACCAAGGAATACAAGCGGGGCTTGGAACGATGTCATTCTTCTTGTTGGTTGTTTATGTTGCAAGTGGGTTCTGTATGTCGTGATTGAGACTGTTTTGTTTGTGTTATGAATGGTTGGTCTATGTCGTAGTTTTGGCGGGAGTTTCGAAGGGTACAAAAAACAATAAGGAATTGGGTGTGTGGTAACTGTTTACATTCAGCAGGGTTTTGTTTGAATTTCTAACATTTTGAAGGCAAGATGATGATGTGTTGAGGTAATCTGGTCGTGGGTTTAAGGCAGGAAAAAAGGTTGTTAGTAAGCGGTTCGCTCAGCCATCCATCTTACCTCGCGCATGCGTCCAGCATGTTAAGTGTTCAGTTTTTCAAGAGTCGTACACATCATCATCTTATTTCTACAGTAGCAGAGGGTTCTTTGATTCTTTCTAAGATGCTGTGAACCATTCATTGACCCATCAGGACTAGATACATTGCATATATGCCTGTACATGTATATGATCTGTCCACGCCTAAAGTGATTATTGCACGCTAAAGTATTTAATAAAAAAGCCTTTCAGTTAGAAATACCAGACATCCTCATACACCAGGGGGCTCCACTGATTAACAAGTCTCAGTATCACAGTTTACTGGCAAGTTCAGTGGTTTGGGAAGTAGACGTAGTCATACACAATACTACTCAGTGAATTGTTGAATGGGTATGCTAATTATATTGGTGGCCTGACTTGAAGTGCAGTGGACAAAGCTTGCCATGCTGTCATCAAATGTGGATGACAAGTGTAGACACAGCTTGACGTAACGTCATCACATCTGGATGACACTGACAAGTGCAGACACAGCTTGCCAAACCGTTCTCAAATGTGGATGACACTGTGAAGTGCAGACACAGCTTGCCAGGCCATCATCGAATACTGATGACACCGTCAAGGGAAGACACAGCTTGCCATGCCATCATTGAATGTGCATGACACTGTCAAGTGCAGACACAGCTTACTATGCCATCATCGAATGCTGATGACACTGTCAAGTACAGACACAGCTTGCCATGCCATCATCGAATGCTGATGACACTGTCAAGTGCAGACACAGCTTGCCAGGTCATCATCGAATACTGATGACACCGTCAAGTGCAGACACAGCTTGCCGTGCCATCATCAAATGTGCATGACACTGTCAAGTGCAGACACAGCTTACCGTGCCATCATCGAATGCTGATGACACTGTCAAGTACAGACACAGCTTGCCATGCCATCATCGAATGCTGATGACACTATCAAGTGCAGACACAGCTTGCCGTGCCATCATCGAAAGCTGATGACACTGTCAAGTGCAAACACAGCCTGCCACGTCATCATCAAATGTGGATGACACTGTCAAGTGCAGACACAGTTAGCCACTATCATCAAACATGGATGACACATATCCTGGTTATTATTCCACTTTCCCTTTATATTCCTATTTCTATTAAGACACTCTCCCTGTTCAAACATAAACATTTGCATTATTTTTAAATTCTATTCCTGTTCATTACTTAATATTAACTATCCATTACAAATTATTGTTTCTCCAGGCCTGATCTTTACAAGTGTAAATACCTAGGTAGTGTAACTTGTTTCAGATCGTGCACATGGAACTTCTTGGGGTCAGACATTTTGGAGTTGTCCTCAAAGTCTGTTAACTACCGGCATTGCAATTCTAGTATCATTACATAGGAGAATTCCAAACTTGGATGGCATACGACACATTTCCTGCCTATCTGATAGATGAATCTTGCCAATTCTCAAGCTAGTTGGTGAGATCTGTGACAATGGTGCGCATTTTTTCAAATGTCGTACACATCATCATCTGATTTCTACAGTAGCAGAAAGTTCTTTGATATCTTTCTAAGCTGCTGTGAACCATTCATTGGCCCATCAGCACTAGATACATTGCATATATGCCCGTACATGTGTATGATCTGTCCATGTCTAAAGTGGCTATTGCTCACTAAAGCATTTAATAAAAAAAGCATTTCAGTTGGAAATACTGGACACCAGGGGGCTCCACTGATTAACAAGTCACAGTACCACAGTTTACTGGCAAGTTCAGCGGTTTAAGAAGTAGACGTAGTCATACACAATACTACTCAGTGAATTGTTGAATGGGTATGCTAATTATATTGGTGGCCTGACTGGAAGTGCAGTGGACACAGCTTGCCATGCCGTCATCAAATGTGGATGACATTGTCAAGTCCAGACACAGCTTGCCATGCCGTCATCACATCTGGATGACACTGACAATTGCAGACACAGCTTACCGTGCCGTCATCATATCTGGATGACACTGACAAGTACAGACACAGCTTACCATGCCGTCATCAAATGTGGATGACACTGTGAAGTGCAGACACAGTTTGCTGTGCCGTCATTAAATGTGGATGAAACTGTAAAGTGCAGACACAGCTTACCATGCCGTCATCAAATGCGGATGACACTTTCAAGTGCAGACACAGCTTGCCATGCTGTCATCAAATGCAGATGACACTTTCAAGTGCAGACACAGCTTGCCGTGCCGTCATCAAATGTGGATGACATTGTCAAGTCCAGACACAGCTTGCCATGCCGTCATCACATCTGGATGACACTGACAATTGCAGACACATCTTGCCGTGCCGTCATCAAATGTGGATGACACTGTCAAGTGCAAACAAAGCTTGTCGTGCCGTCATCAAATGTGGATGACACTGTCAAGTGCAGACATAGCTTGCCGTGCCGTCATCAAATGCGGATGACACTGTCAAGTGCAAACAAAGCTTGTCGTGCCGTCATCAAATGTGGATGACACTGTCAAGTGCAGACATAGCTTGCCGTGCCGTCATCAAATGAGGACGACACTGTCAAGTGCAGACACAGCTTGCCATGCTGTCATCAAATGCGGATGACACTTTCAAGTGCAGACACAGCTTGCCATACCATCATCAAATGTGCATGACACTGTCAAGTGCAGACACAACTTGCCATGCCATCATCAAACATGCATGACACTGTCAAGTGCAGACACAGCTTGCCATGCCATCATCAAATGTGGATGACACTGACAAGTGCAGATAGCTTGCCTTGCCGTCATCAAATTTGGATGACTCTATCAGGTGCAGACACAGTTTGCCATGCCATCCCCAAATGTGGATGACATTGTCAAGTGCAGACACAGCTTACCATGCAATCATTAAATGTGCATGACACTGTCAAGTGCAGACACAGCTTGCAGTGCCTTCATCAAATGCGCATGACACTGTCAAGTTCAGATACAGCTTGCCATGCCATCATTAAATACGCATGGCACTGTCAAGTTCAGATACAACTTGCCGTGCCATCATTAAATGCGCATGACACTGTCAAATGCAGACACAGCGTGCCTTGCCATCATCAAATGTGGATGACACTGTCAAGTGCAGACACAGCAACTATCATCAAACATGGATGACACATATCCTGGTTATTATTCCACTTTCCCTTTATATTCATATTTCTATTACGACACTCTCCCTGTTCAAACATAAACATTTGCATTATTTTTAAATCCTATTCCTGTTCATTACTTAATATTAACTATCCGTTACAAATTATTGTTTCTCCAGGCCTGATATTTACAAGTGTTAATACTTAGTAAGTGTAACTTTTTTCAGATCGTGCGCACATTGAACCTCTTGGGGTGAGACACTTTGCGGTTGTCCTCAAAGTCTGTTACCTACCAGCATTGCAAATCTAGTATCATTACATAGGATAATTCCAAACTTGGATGGCATACGACACATTTCCTGCCTATCTGATAGATGAATCTTGCCAATTCTCAAGCTACCCTGCGTAAGTTTAATCAGGATGTCATAGTTATATATCTATACCTTAACTCTGCGACTGGCCAATGTCGATAAATCGGCCCGAGACACCATCCTGCATAAAAACATTTTTAGTTTGCGTAATCATTAACCAACCCACGCACATTTGGTATCATTGGATAGCTGACAGATTTTTCAAGGTGGTATATATTTATTCATGAGCAGATTAAATGCCAGCTAGCTAGTAGCTACATGCGGGCGGACAAAACAGGTGACAATGTTGATGCCCAAATTTGGGTGGTTTACTACGGTGTAATGGTATATGCCTTTCGTGACAAATTTACGCATCCATTCACAAAGGCCCAACCCCCGCATACGTGGCACCAATAGAGAGCTCTGTTCTTGCCAAATCTTAGAACAACAAACATGTGGGTGGGGCTGGTCCAGCGAATCAAAATATTTCAACAAAACAACTGACAGTATTCAAGAATATGACTATTATACTACTTGAAATAATTAGAATGACTTTGATTGCTTTTTGGTTTGAAAAAAACTACCATTTCTCAGCGCAACATTTCATCGCTTGCATCGCGGGTTTGTGCTGGATTCGAATGAAGCAGTGATCGGCCGGCCTAAAACGGCCTACCTCGATTTTCAAAACAAATCATTAAAATAAAATTTCTCAACGGATTTGATTCATTTTTCTGTTATTTGGCTTTTTAGGTCAATCTGACCTTCAGGTCCAGAGATACAGGTTATCAAACTTTGATCCAACCTTGATACCTGACAAATTTTCAGGTGTCATAACCCCACTTCTAGATGACCTACAGATGTGATGTTGTTGTCATTTTAAAGCTAATAGGATTGGGACGCATAGACTCATGATCATAAACCAACACACCAAATTTCATCACAATTGAAGATGGTCATGTAAATTTCACTCTGTTTTTGATTGATTTGACATGGAATGCCCCGATAAATATTTGCAGTTATGAGTTTTATTGTAACAGTATGCAACAGGATTTTCGCTGGTCGGTCGCAGGGTTAATGTGTGTTCATGTTTTATGCTATCTTTAGATTAACTTGTTGCAAACTCTCACCATGAGTAATGTTATCCCAGCCTTGATTACAGTTATACATACATATTTCCTGCTTCAGAATAAAAACATTTAAAACCAAAAATATGCACTCAAATTTCCACGTCTGATGTTTTATGTTTGTGTACCAGTACAGTGTTCGTGTCTAGATAAAAATATAGCCAATTCTATGATAATGTGGTGGAAACCAGTTGTTCATCTGACATGGCATGACCCTATACTCTGCTAATCCAAAAGAACATATTAGATGGAGAAAGCTTGTTGCTCAATGTCTCAAAAGGAGCACGACGAACTAAACTTTATAAGTCACATAACATACATCTGTATCAAAAGCCAGCGAACACCCTCCGCTCAATGGTAGTACACCCTAAAGACAGAACACCTAAGGAACACCAATGTGGAACCATCTATAACATCACGTGTGACATCAACAGCAGCCACACATAAATAGGTGAAACCAAGAGAACACTCAGCCAGAGATTCAAAGAACATACAAACCTGGATAAACCAACAGGAGTATGAGACCATTGCCGGGCCACAGGACACTCAGTGTCCATGAAGAACACTAAAGTACTGACCCGTGAATCCAACTGGCACAAGAGAACAGTGAAGGAGGCTATATATATATATATATATATATATATATATATATATATATATATATATATATCATATATATATATATATATATATATATATATATCAAACAGAGAGCCCCTACCATGAACAGAGACCAGGGATACCATCTTCTGCCTGCCATATACAACCAAATTATCCCACCGAAATCTGAGCCAACATACGTGACACCAATATGTGAACAAGGACCATAGCTGAATGGGTCAAAACGTTGTACTCATCATCGACAATTATGCTCCAAAGTAAGTAAAATTATACTACAATATGTTTGTCAGTGTGTCACATCACCTGACACACAGTAAGATGACTATTCCACCCTGCGCACTTTTCTAATATGAAACATGCACAATGACCTTAAATCACAAAGTCAGTAACAGCATAATGAGAACTGAGATGTGTGATGCATGATCATTTGAGAAACTACAGTCCCATACTGCATTACTGTACAACTTGATCTACTCAACACAAACTACCATGCCGGGTTGAACCCAAAGTAAACAATTAGACAATTACCGGTAGTACACAAATATTCACCACTGTCTGTACCCAGATTATCCTTCATGATTCATACAGAGTGAACAGGAGCAATATAGTGTGAACAGGAACAATGTTGAGTGAACAGGAGCAATGTAGAGTGAACCGAAACAATGTAGAGTGAACAGGAGCAATGTAGAGTGAACATGAATAATGTAAAGTGAACAGGAGCAATGAAGAGTGAACAACTGCATATATTATTTTATATAGATATAAATGTATACGTGTAATTATAACATATTTTTTAATGTTGTGGGCAATATGTGAGGTACAAATCAGTACCTGATAAAAATCCATCCATAATGAAGACTTATTCTAACTCTCTTACATTCGTATTAAATGCTGTGGAAACAAGGTAACATACACCAGGTTAGAACATAAGATTTCTGTAATTAAGTACTACGAATTTTGACCTGCTCTCAATATTCTGGACGTGATGTGGCTCCTCCCTCCAAAAGAAACTCTCCAAACGACATGACATCAAAGTGATCTGGAATTTGCTGGGAAAGGGCCTGTAGATGGGATAGGTGCTGCACACAAACTCTCTGCCATAGATCAGGTGAAGTCAAGGAAGTACATCATTTTTTTTACAGAATTACAAAATAATGTGCTTTTTATCAAATGTTATAAATGTGGACAGTTTTAACAATCAATGTACTATTTTATAGTGTTTTATTTTAGGTACCTATGTAAATTGTACATATACTAAGTACTGTTTTCTACCTATGAGATTATAATTATTTGCAAGCTTATTTAATGTACCAATTCTGTTGCTGTTATTGTTGAGATTTGTGACATTTATTACATGTAATGTCATTGTAATGCTGGTGTTACCGTTATATACTGTAGTATGCACGTGTTTATTATAATCCCATTGAAAGGGTTCAAGATAGCCAACTGTATTTAATTGTGATTTAATTAACGCGGTGCCTGCCACAAGAGTGACCAAACTGGTCCTAGTGACAGTCTCATTGACCCCTGTTTCGTTTATCTACAACAAGAACTCATGATTACTGATAATTACTTTTCTGCTATTTTTTATTTAAAAACGTGTAAGCAATTACTTGTCATTTTAGTGCACTGTGGCATTAATGCAATTTTTCATAATCTCTGCTGTAGATGATTTGTTGAATTTTGTATTATGTATATTTGTATGGGTCAATAAACACTTCCGATTCATCAGTGGTGCAGCTGACTTTTAGTAGTTACCAGACAGGTCAACACAAAACACTAAAGGTCACTCTGGTATCAGCAAAATCTTCAGGAGAACTGGCTACATCTCTACACTTGGAGATGGTATTTGCAGAAGCAGGGCCAAATCCTAGAATCTCTGGTCTACATTGCATTGAGCTGGTAGGATCCAACTATATCACCAAACAATACACTGCAGCAGACACCGTGCCAATAGACACTGTGCCTACAGACACCGTGCCAACAGACACAGTGGCAACAGACACTGTGCCAACAGACACTGTGCCAACAGACACCATGCCAACAGACACTGTGCCAACAGACACTGTGTCAACAGACACTGTGCCAATAGACACAGTGCCAACAGACACCGTGCCAACAGACACCATGCCAACAGACACTGTGTCAACAGACACCGTGCCAACAGACACCATGCCAACAGACACTTTGTCAACAGACACCGTGCCAACGGACACCATGCCAACAGACACTGTGTCAACAGACACCATGCCAACAGACACTGTGCCAACAGACACCGTGCCAACAGACACTGTGTCAACAGACACCGTGCCAACAGACACTGTGCCAACAGACACCGTGCCAACAGACACCGTGCCAATAGACACTGTGCCAACACACAGTGCCAGCAGACACGGTGCCAACAGACACAGTGCCAAAAGACACTGTGCCAACAGACACCGTGCCAATATACACTGTGCCAACAGACACCGTGCCAACAGACACTGTGCCAACAGACTCTGTGCCAACATACACCGAGCCAATAGACACTGTGCCAACACAAACAGTGCCAACAGACACAGTGCCAAAAGACACCGTGCCAACATACACCGAGCCAATAGACACTGTGCCAACACAAACAGTGCCAACAGACACAGTGCCAAAAGACACCGTGCCAACAGACACCTTGCCAATATACACTGTGCCAACAGACACGGTGCCAACAGATCAAGTGAACCACCACTGTACAGAAGATGACTCTTAGCATAGAGGACTCCCACAACATTGGTGTCCATCAAGGACAAATAGTTGTCACCATGTTCCCTGGGAGGAGCCGTCATGTGACGTACATCCACATGACTGAGGTGACAGCACAAACATATGATGGATTTATTTCCACAACATGGAATGTCGACTATTAAAAAAGCAGTGGCACATAAAGAACGTGTTATGTTCCTTTAGTGATGAATAAGTATTAACAAGTTCACTAAATGTGTGGTTTTAACTTTTGAATGTGTAAAAATGTGACAGAACTTCTTATGAACCAGATGTTTTTACAGTTTAAACATGTTGCAAGCACAGCTATCAAACTGTCCTACATGTTATGTGTGAATTGACTTTAGTTGCTGGCCAACATAACTTAAACCTGTATTTATTATCTTATTAATTGCAGATTTAATACAATTAAACAAGTAATGTTTATAATTACAAATGAGGGCAACTAAAGTGTCCTGCTGACCATCTTCAAGAAGCCGAGAACATCGCTTTTATCCACACAGTGATCAAACAGTTGCACTTTTACACTATCAACAGACACAATGATCAAACAGTAGTGCTTTTACACTCTCAACAGACACAACGATCAAACAGTAGTGCTTTTACACTCTCAACAGACACAACAATCAAACAGTAGCGCTTTTACACTCTCAATAGACACAACGATCAAACAGTAGTGCTTTTACACTCTCAACAGACAGAATGATCAAACAGTAGTGCTTTTACACTCTCAACAGACACAACCATCAAACAGTAGTGCTTTTACACTCTCAACAGACACAACAATCAAACAGTAGTGCTTTTACACTCTCAATAGACACAACGATCAAACAGTAGCACTTTTACACTCTCAACAGACACAACGATCAAACAGTAGTGCTTTTACACTCTCAACAGACACAACAATCAAACAGTAGCGCTTTTACACTCTCAATAGACACAACGATCAAACAGTAGCGCTTTCACACTCTCAACAGACATGATCAAACAGTAGCGCTTTTACACTCTCAACAGACACAATGATCAAACAGTAGTGCTTTTACACTCTCAACAGACATAACGATCAAACAGTAGCGCTTTCACACTCTCAACAGACATAATGATCAAACAGTGGCGCTTTTACACTCTCAACAAACACAACGATCATACAGTAGTGCTTTCACACTCTCAACAGACGCATCATTGTAGAAGACAGAGCTTCACTGCATTATAGTGCCAGGTGGCAGCCAGTTAAGTAGTTTTTGTAGCAGACAAGGCTTAGTACCTCATTCACAATGATAATGTTTACATCAGAGCACACATCCTGTTGCACATGCAACTATTACTAGTGCTCACAATGTTTGTACCAGTTGTATTCACAACTCCTGGTGGTCTCCCCTCATTTCATTGTGGTAGTCACCAGCCAAAGCCCCAGTCCTCATTGTGATCTTCATACCCTTTCCAACAGAAAGGGTGATGGAATAGATAAATCACCATGGAACTAAATACAGTGAACCCCGTTGACCATGGGTCCACCATAATCCTTTTGGGTATAGTCCAACCAAAACATAATGCAGACCAACTCCAAGCCTGTCCACCAGTCAGGACAATTGTAGTGGAGTAGATGTTATAGTGATTACTCAGAGTGACAAGTGTTATGTAGTTACAACACCACAGTGGGAGTTTGACCAGGTAAGACACAGAGGTGTTAATCCAACCTACAGCAAATGTTAATTAGGAGGACAATAATTATGGAGTAGGTGTCAAAGCAGACACTCTGTGTAGTACTGGGGCAAATGTCAAAGAAAACACAATAGCAGAAGCACTTTGGACTACTGACCAACAATCACACCCAGGTGATAATGAACCCCTGGACATATCCAGTAGCATTCTATTTTAGCATCCACAATAGAATGCTACTTCATGGACACATTTCAGTTGATGTTGTCTTTTGCACCTTCACACCTTAGCAAGAGTCTACTCTGGTGGTCTGTGAGACCAAGTGGACGATCTTCTCTACTTGACAGGTTAAACCACTATCGGCTACTGACAGTGCAGTCTAGAAGGGCTAGATAGCCAAATTTGGTATCAATTCTGCCTAAAAAATTACACATTTGGCAGAATAAAATGAAGGGTGAGTACGATGTAGTAAAACATATGAAATACAATATATAAGTATATATTTCTTTTGCGAATGTGAAAGCGCAGTTATCAGTATTTTATCAATGAAATATATGCATTTATGTTAGTCAGCATGTCAGTGGAATATTCCACAAATATAATTTTGATCAATTCCGCATAAAATTGACAAATTTGGCAGAATATAACGAAGGGTGAGTACAATGTAGTAAAACATTTGAAATACAATATATCAGTATATATTTCTTTTGCGAATGTGAAAGCGCAGTTATCAGTATTTTATCAATGAAATATATTCATTTATGCTAGTCAGCATGTCAGTAGAATACTCCCCAAAGCCCAAAGTAAAATAAGGAATTTCTGAAAGTATCATTAATAAAAGCGTGTAGACATTAACGTAGTGAGCGTTGCCGTTGGGTAATCTTTCAGCTTTCAAACTATCTAGTCCAGGCTCTGCCATATAGGCCCGTAAATTGTTTGAGGTAAATGCAGTTTATTTTTTATTTTTATTCTATGTCTTTTACACTTCAGGAGGTGCTTTTTGAAAATCCATGGCATAAGGTCACTGGAACGTAAAATCCTAAATGTCAGCCAATGACCCGGTTTTTAACTATAATTATGTATCTAGAAGGGCTAGATAGCCAAACTTGGTATCAATTCCGCCTAAAATTGACATTCCTGACACGTCTGACATATCCATTTTATGATTTTACGCCATATTGGATGACAAATCCAACATCGGCGTTCATCAAAGATGACCGTCGACTGCAGAAACATGTTTGTCCATAACTTCCAATGGAGAGATACTAACAAGTTTTTTATGTTTCTCTGTCTCTGTCTCTCTCTCCTCTCTCTCTCTCTCTCTCTCTCTCTCTCTCTCTCTCTCTCTCTCTCTCTCTCTCTCTCTCTCTCTCTCTCTCTCTCTCTCTCTCTCTCTCTCTCTCTCTCTCTCTCTCTCTCTCTCTCTCTCTCTCTCTCTCTCTCTCTCTCTCTCACAAGTTAGTGGGTTAAAATTGATGTTTAACACCATATCTGTTTTATATATGGTATAAAATATTGGCATATAGATAAACGAGAAATCTTATCTCTGTGGCTATCTTCATGGTTCTGCTAAGATAAAGTAACATGGATGACACTATAGGGCAGCATTCTTGCCCTCATTACCACCGCAAATGTTCCTTTGATGCGTGTTGATTTCCTGTCAGTCATCCCAGCTCCTGTAACAGGTTATGCCACAGTGAGGAAAGTTCTAGTCAATTTACAAAGTGTTCGCAAGTAGCTGTCTCTGACGATGATGACCGTGTTCTGTGATGAAGGCATGTTTCACATGGTTGCAGATATTCTGATGTCAGAGCAAGCCTCATTTGTGAACACATATGGCATGCTTGGAGGGCTTCATTACTCAAAAGTCCTACTACTTTGTATTGCTCGGTACATCAGTGTTAGTGACCTGGATGATGCCTTAATTGAGGCTGAGGTCTTCGGGGAGCGAACCCTGAGTTCAGTTCTCACCTGAAGTCACTAAGTACTACAGGTCGATGCAAGGCATGCTGATGATTGCCGAGATGATTGATGCTTTCCGAAATCTACCGACGGTTCATGATGCCCGAATTTGTGGTACAAGACCGGATGAGCAGTTTCAACTGTGTGGCAGCAGATATGAAGTCTTCCATAAGATCCTGCTTATACAAAACAATTTCCATGAACTCACAAGTGAGTGTGTAATGAATCATCGCGAGACCAGCATGCACCACAAACTCAGGGGCAAAAATTGTGTAATTGTTGAGGTCAATGTCTCCAATCTTCGTGACTTTGTACATGGCCAAGCAAATCCTTTCATTATCCCAGCCCTGGTGTCAGACTGCACAAATTCGGAATGAGGCAAGTTGTCAATGGTGAGGTAAAGTACAGACTTTTGAAGGTGTTTGAGAATGGAGAGAAGGTATACAACCAATACAGATGAGAAGGGTTTGTTCTCAAGAAAAACACGCTTGCGGTAACAGTTCTTGCGATTTATGGATATGTCCCCAAAACCTAAGGTTACATAATAATTTTTTATGTATAATGCAAACTTGATTTGTTTTAAATTTATGAAATATTTTTATTTCATTTTAAAATCTACTTTGCAATGCACATGCAAGACATCGCCTTTGCAGTTCTGATGTTATTATTTACTTGTAATTAATTTTAAATAAAGGTTGCTAAAATGAAAGTGATATTTCTAAGAATTATTATGTACTTTAATGACACATGTATTACATATAGTTATTAATATTTTTAACGAAGTGCTGCATAATTTAAAATTGTGATGTAAGTAAGCATAGAAAACAAATTTTACTATATTTATTTTAATATTTCAAATCTTCTTTGATGTTGCACTATTACAGATACTGGAGGAGCTACCAGATCGTCATGCCTGATGGGACCAACAATGAAGTTGTTCTCAGCTCTGTAGAAGGACAACAGTTGATAGCAGCAGGTATTTAAAAAAATGTTTACATTATTATTTGCATATCATGCAATTTATACAGTTTACTTTTATTTATACAGAATACAATTAAAACAATGTAAACATAAACTATTTACAACAAAATGTAATCTGTATAACATGTAGTAATGTAGTTATGGTCAGATGCTGTTATTAATACATATATGTATGTATACGAACCTTAATTATTAATTTGAAATAGTTTTAATTTCATTAAAGAGAATATTCCGACATGTTAGGTAGACAAACACGCATGTATGCACACACACGCGCGCACATGCATGTACGCACGTACGCATTAAGATGATAATGGATATTGCATTTAATACCTAAGGAAAACATAATATGTTGATAAATGATGTGTAAAAAGTAATTGAAATGTAACTGTATTTGTTGCAGCACCACAGAACACCGCCACAAAACTCAATGTTTTCCATCTACCACAAAGTTGTATCGTCTCAGGTGAAAACAACATCCACTGATGCAAGTTAAATGGTATTGTCAATAGAGAAAGTAAATATATAATATCTACCTACAAATATATATGTACATGCTTCTTGTAATAATGTGGCTTCTACACTTTTTCCCTAAAACAATAGCATACTTATAGCCATTGTCATGATATTTAAGAATAGGCATGTTAGTCCACTACAAGATGTGAATTTGTGAATACATGTTGCAAAATTCAATATATAATATAATTTTATACCTACCGGTACATAACATAGAATGTTCATGTACATGCTTCTTGTTAAAATGTGCAAACTTCTAAGTGAAATGCCAGGGCCAGGAGTCCTTGTAAAATGTATGCATATAGTAATGATACATGTGTAGTTACACATTCAGTGTATGGTGGATGAACTGGTATTGTTGAGATGTTTTCATGTACTGGTAATAGTTGATGTTTTTCAGTTACATTTTATAATGGTTAATATATGAAGGATTTTCTATGATGTAAAAGTTACTTGTTGTTTTACATGTTTCAGACTTACTTAATAAGAAAATGTAAACATAATTACTGTTGTGTTCACATTTGTATGATATTAATGTGTAAAGTATTATCAATTTGAAATTTATCACACAATGACTGACAAGAAGTGTTTACCGTGTATAGTTACATCTTTTTATTGCTCATGTTACTTTATCCTACGTATGATACATATCATGTTAATATATTCAACATTTTTGTTGTTTTCCATACATGTGAATTCATGTTTTACAAAAACTGTTATCATAAGATTGATTACATTACAACAAATTCAAATGTGCCATCAGTAGCAGACAGATCTGAGAACACAGATGTGCCATCAGTAGCAGACAGATCTGAGAACACAGATGTGCCATCAGTAGCAGACAGATCTGAGAACACAGATGTGCCATCAGTAGTAGACAGATCTGAGAACACAGATGTGCCATCAGTAGCAGACATATCTGAGAACACAGATGTGCCATCAGTAGCAGACAGATCTGAGAACACAGATGTGCCACCAGTAGCAGACAGATCTGAGAACACAGATGTGCCATCAGTAGTAGACAGATCTGAGAACACAGATGTGCCATCAGTAGCAGACAGATCTGAGAACACAGATGTGTCATCAGTAGCAGACAGATCTGGGAACACAGATGTGTCATCAGTAGCAGACAGATCTGAGAACACAGATGTGCCATCAGTAGCAGACAGATCTGAGAACACAGATGTGTCATCAGTAGCAGACAGATCTGGGAACACAGATGTGTCATCAGTAGCAGACAGATCTGAGAACACAGATGTGCCATCAGTAGCAGACATATATGAGAACACAGATGTGCCATCAGTAGCAGACAGATCTGAGAACACAGATGTGCCATCAGTAGCAGACAGATCTGAGAACACAGATGTGCCATCAGTAGCAGACAGATCTGGGAACACAGATGTGCCATCAGTAGCAGACAGATCTGAGGACAGAGATGTGCCATCAGTAGCAGACAGATCTGGGAACACAGATGTGCCATCAGTAGCAGACAGATCTGAGAACACAGATGTGCCATCAGTAGCAGACAGATCTGGGAACACAGATGTGCCATCAGTAGCAGACAGATCTGAGGACAGAGATGTGCCACCAGAGGCAGACAGATCTGTGACGGCCAACCTTTTCTGGAGACGACTTCAACAACAAGTGCTGACAGTGTTCGAAAAACTCTTTGAGGGGAAGTGCTTTTGTTTGATGGCTACTATGGGAAAGACCTCATGTTATCTGTTGGGTGTCCAACAAATGGAGAAGAGATCATCTCATGGGCCATTCAGTAGCTCCAGGCTGGCTGAACCATAGCTGCAGCAGCAGCAGGACTTAAGAAGATATCTGGCGAGTATTTCGAGGGAGGTCAGTACTGGCAGCCAACCACACATGTGCATGTTGTACTGCAGGAACGAGAAGCTCATACCAACATATGAAAGAGCAACTATGGACAACATAGCTAACAAGTATGCAAGGATCCAAATGCCAGACTGCAAACCATAACAAGCAAAGTAGCTATGCGGGCCAATAAAACAGTACAAACTGCCTGAGACAAACCAAACCTCATCAAGTTGTTGGGCTACTGTGAAAGCCCAACTAGCCAAACTTTCTGCTGCTAATGACCCAAATCTCTAGCAGTTAAGAGAGGTCTCAGGGAGAAGGCAGGCAAACAGAAATGCACAACATGGCAGCATAAATTGGCCGTTAGCCAAAGACAGCGAGCTGGAAACCCTGAGCGATCTTCAGGGAGTAGCAAATAAGTATGTCAGACAAGCAAAACTGAGAAGCTTTGGGGAAGCATTTGAACTTTCTTAAAATTAAGTACCGTGAACTGATGAAAGCAAACAAGACCTTATTCCTGGTGACATATGCGAGTAAACCCCTGAGTGTAGAGAAGATCAACGACAACCTGTAGGAGATCATTCAGCTCGTGTCTCCAAACAATGAGCATTCTGGGACAGGCTGTCCCCACTGAGTATGTTGACAGACTCATATTCAGGTCTCGGTGACAGTGATGATGATGTGACATCTCAAGCATGTCAAAGTGGGTGTGTTTTCTTTACTGATATAGGTGTGGACTGCAGTGCTGCAGTTGCATTCGTGGACAGTTGGCATCCTGATATTGTGGTTAAGGTGTTATATGCCCAGAGAGCACTGGTGAATGTCATGCACCCAGTTCAGGACATCCACTCTTGGAAAGCGTCATTGGTGCCAGACATTTGGCAACTATGCTGATGTGTTTATGAGCAATGTGACAAGTTACTTCAGGGCCGACTTCAATTGAGCTACGTTTATTACTATTATTTTTATACATATTTAAGTATTTCATTTACTTTAACGGATTTAATATTATGAATCTTACATTAATTAATTAACATTCTGTATGATACACGTACACATAGTCATGTACTCACAGCGCCTCTGAATGGATTTTATCTAGATTTGTGTCGCTATATAAATGTTCTTCATATTATTATCTTTATTTTCATTTTGATTAAAAAAATGGTTTCATAATTAGTATCACCCCTCTAGCCTCCGTGTCTCTGGTCCCAATCTCAGTACTCTCCCAAAGTGTGAGAATTGAGTGACAGTAGCCCCCTCATTCAGTATGGGGTGACAGTAGCCCCCTCATTAGTTTAACACACCACCTCTTTGTAGATCATTCTAACTGCAGGAGAAGTGAATCATTTAAAGCACCAAGTGACTGTCATACATCAATTACGTGGTGTGGAATGCTCACTGTACTAAGACGTAAAGTAAAACCTCTACATAATGCTGCTTGAGATGAGCAAAACTTGATATATAACACATATGTATGGAATCTAATTGCCTGACTCAGGAATAAACTTTTGAAATTCAACTGACTGGTCTCACTTTTAAGTGAACAATCTATTGATTGTGGTTTGTGGCACTGCCAGTTCACACATATCTAGCCAATAAGAACATGATATGTTGAGCAGCTCTATTCTAGCCAGGGTTGGCTGGTTTATGGCAGAGTGGTTTTTACCAGGTTGTTTTTATTGGTAAAAACTGCCCTGCCGAAAACAGATATAAGGCATAAAAAATGCCTTAAACATGTTTAACAAAAAAATAAATATTATATTAAACGTGCCCTAAAGTAAGACATAAGTATTAATAATTCCCGTCTCATTTGATTTATATGTGCTGGAGATGTAAGAAACAGGATTAAGGCAGTTTAGGACATAGAAAGGTCTCAAACATATTTAGCCTTTAAAAGCATGTCCTATACCTAAGTATAACAGAAGTAAAGTTTTTGTAATTCCCTTCTCAATTATTAAGCCAGCTAGAGGTGTTAGAAAAAGGCATAAGGCAGTTTGGTTCCAGCTGCCTGGGAGAGACTGTACCCCATTACCTATCACCAAGTACATCACCATGGTACAGAAGTACTTCAGGAACCACCACAAACCCCAAGCCTGTCCTGCCTGGGGATACCAGAAGGAACAGTGAGATAAACATGGTCGAAAGTTCCCATGCCAACAGATGCTACTACCACCAGATCATCCAAGAGCAAGAGAAGGACTTCTCATTCGACAGTTTGGTAGTTGGCAAGCTGATGGATTACTCCCTCTGCAAGAATGGCAAAGACCTTGTCGACCAACTTTGACCCATTGCTTCTGTTCTGGACAGGTGTCAGAGCGATGGATCATTGCTGATGAAGATGCATGTGATGCCTGGCTGGGCCTCCTGCACTCCGCCCCCAAGAGAAAGTTGTCAACAAGCAATTCCAAGATGCCATCACGCTCGAGCACCTTACATGTTGCACCCCAAGTACAGAGGGGAGAAGCTGACAATGGAGCAGCAGCAAGATGTGAGCACATGGCTTGCTAGCCGTGACCCTGGCTTCATCACAAGCTTCACCAGCTTCCAAGCCAAGGCTGCTCCCTTCCCTAGCAGCTACTTCTCCGCAGAAGCGATCAGCATCTCCCCACACACCTGGTGGGAAGGTGCTGCAGTCTGTGGTGTTGATCCAGCCTTTGCTGACCTGCTACAATGACTGACAACATCTTCAGCTTCAATTCAGAGGGTAGGGTTCAGTACATTCAGTTTCATACACAACAAGAGCTTTTTACTAATGAACTTTGAAGAACGTTTTAAGTTTTTAGTTGCCCAAAGTTTGTGTTGCAGGTTCAATTCCTGCTGGTGTTATGGTGTTTGCTGCAGTCTATGGTGTTGGTCCAAAGACTGACAACATCACCAGCATCTTCAGCATCAATTGAGAGGGTAGGGTGTTCAGTACATTCAGTTTCATACACAAGATCAGGAATCGGCTGGGTGTCCAAAAACCAAGCAAGCTTGTCTTTTGTTACCACATGCTGCATGGAACCAAGGACTTGGACTGGTAAATTGTGAAACGTCCTGTAAAATTTGTGCAAATAATCCTGAAATAAAACTAAGTTTCAGATTTATTTTTGTTTGTAGTTTGATTAAATATATACAATGTACATGTGTTTTATAATAACGGAATATTCAGTGTGCCTTTGGACAGAGATAGCTTTAAGGCAATTTAAGGAGTTTTTTTTCACTTTAGGGCAGTTTAGGCAG